>LR812541.1:372500-388759 GCA_903798195.1 Danio kyathit | reverse complement strand
TAAAAAAATAGAAAAATAACCAAGCATGATAAATGTTGTGAAGTTGCCTACATTATTTTTTTATGAACATTTTATAAACCATACCATACACTGTAAAAAATGAGGAGTAGGGTTTACTTGAAAAAAGCTTGGAAATATTTTTCACTCAGAAAAGGCTAGTAAATCTTCAAAGCTTTGCCAAGTAAAAGACTAACCATAATTATTAGTACATTTAATTAGAAATGTTAAGTTAAGTTTACTTGGGAAATTCTTAGCAGATTTTATTGACTTTTTGTTTGTAAAATTTACTTAAGTCGTACATTTAAACATATTACTATTTTTAGATTTATTTTTATCCAATATTCCCAGTTATCTTTTTTAGTTATCCTGAGTAAACTTTACTTCAAACTTTTGAATGAAATTTCATCACCATATTTTATTTAACATTTTGAAGTAAAGTTTACTCGGGATAACTAAAAAAGATAACTGGGAATATTGGATAAAAATAAATCTAAAAATAGCAATATATTTAAATGTTTATTTAAACTGTTTCTTAATTAAAAACACTGCCAGACATTTTCATTCAGTACTTTAATTTGAATTAAACTTCTCAGTAAACAAATTTAAAAAGTCCTTTCAGAGAGAATGATGGGGTCATCTATGTTGGCATCTTCCTCTTCTGTAGTACTGCCCAGTACAATGATCTTCACAACGATTCTGTCAAATACACAAATAAGTGCAAAGTGATTAAAATACTGTAAAGTTAGTTGCAATGTTATCAGTGTTACCTCTTGCTTTATGATATAATAGACTGTATTGATGTTAGAGACCTGTGCTCTGTTGCATAAAGTGATTAAAGTTTTGAAAAGTTAACCAAAAGTAAAAAAAATTGGGGGATAAAAATACTAACATGTTTTTAACACTTAAAGAACCTTACATATCCAAAGTTAAAACTAATTTAGACATTTTTAATGTACCTGGGAGTCTTCAATGAGCTCCTGAGATGATTCTCCCAGGTAGGAAAGCAGGCAGTGGATCACGGCATCTCACTTGTCTTCAACTTGCTGATTAAAACAAAAGTAAACTTTAGTGGTCATTAACCAGTAACAGTGTAAATCTCCATCTACATATAACTGCATATCTAATAAGTCAGGATGCAGCTGGAAATTGGATGTGCAATGTATATATTTACCTGGTAAATGTAGTCCAGTTTTTGCAGAAAGGCTGGCTACAGGGGGGTTGTGGTTATGCTTTTGTTCTCATTACTGATCTAAGATAAATGAAATAAAATGTAACACATTTACCATTTAGTAGTCAAATCAACTATTTTTGCCAACCACACACACACACATGTTGAATACATTAGTATATCTATAAATGTGCTATCCAACTTACCTTGCATGAGCTTGAATGGTGAGAGCAATCTGTTGAACATATTAGAAATGTTAATGTCAGAAAATTAAATGAACATATAATGATATTACTGATTTAAAATTTGATCAGGTAATTTATTTTGGACTCTTCAATTATCAGCAATAAATGTTCACAAGTATAGAGGCTGCCTGAACATACTCAGTAACGTTAGTAGAATATATATCACTACAGTTTAATAAGGAGTATATTTGCATATGTTAATGTGGATGGATTAATAAATATGTCTTTCTACATCATGTTTTGGCCTCTCAGGGCTCAGGTAACTTATCATTCTGGGCTCAAATGAGATCTGAGGCTGTCCAATCTAAGATAACTCGAATTTATAGTGCAGACAGCAGGGAGGGTAACTTAAATGTTCGGTTAATTATGTCCTTATAGCAATTTACCGATATGCTTGGACACTCGTATTAGTAAAAAAAATCATCTTAAAGTTCACTGTAGATTATACTTTTCCGTAGATTATATTTAGAATGCAGCTCAGTTGTTTTAGACACAGATGTTGTTTGCTAATATGCTTATGCTAATCGGAGCTTTAGCTAACTCACTCAAATAACACTTCAGGCATTCTCTTTAACCACCAAAACTGCAGACATTAGCTCTATACCTTTCTGCAAACGAATCCAAATTGATCAATAAACAAATAATGTAACTTACCTTGTAAATATCACATCAGTCTGTGTAAGGAAATGTTCGGCTGCTCTCATCTGCTCCACCCGTGCCAAGTTTGAATCAGACAGCATGCGCATAGACTTACTGACTTTGTGAAGTAAATTTTACTCGTGTTTTTTTTTTTTTTGCATTATTACGAAACACTAAGTAAATATTACTTGGGTATATCCATTTCAATTTACTATTGTTTTTTAAGCACAATAAATTAAAAAGAAATTTTAAGTAGCTTATTGAATTAAATGTGACATTTGAAGTAAAAAGACAAAATATGATTTATTTGTAAAATGTACTTGAATTATGCTCTCTTTATTTACAAGCCCCAAAAATCATTTTTTACAGTGTAGTTCTGCATGAAAAAAAGACCAAAATTTAAGTTATCGTGAAAATGCATGCTGTTTCAAGCTTTCATAGTATAGTAGAGAGCAGCATTAACATTCTTCCAAGTATCTGATTTTCTTATGTTCCTCAGAACAAATTGAAGTTTGGAATAACATAAGAATGAGTAAATCATGACTTTATTTTAGTGATCTATCTATATCAGTCAGTCTCTAGAAGTGTAGTGTAAGTTTTGTCAGTGTCTCCAGCTTTTCTTGGCGGTGGTGGCAGATCTCAGCTCTATTTTTCTGTCTAGTGCTCTCTTTTTGACCTCGCTTCTTTTCATAAGCTATTGCTCAGCAGCACTGCTGTCACTTCAAATGAACTTCTTTTACCAGCTCATATCATATTTATCTCAGATTTGTGCCATGTGCTGCATTGATTCAATAAGTTAAATTGTCCACTTATATCTATATAGTAGGTATGTGGTCATCTATTACCCCATTAAAAAAAACCAAGAATCAGAAGGTCCATAATTGACCATATTTGGAATGGTCGTGAATAAATGTTTACTCTGTATATCCGGCTGTAAAGCATAGCTGGTGGGATTGTTGCTTAGTAATGCATAGAAAACAAACATTTCAGCTGGCTTTGACTTTGCTGCATCTCCTATTTTCATAATAAGAGTCTCACATTAAGAGTAAATTTGAGGCTGCGTGTCTACTGAAGCATTGTTGCATTGTTGCAAATTAACGTATTTGCAGCGCATCGTAATTTTCACTCGGTAGCCATGCTGCAACGTATCCTCACCGTATTGTTACAAGTTAAAAGTTTTAGCAGATTATTAGTTGACAGTTGCGTGTCATGGTCCCGCCCCTTCTCCACTGTGATTGGATGGCTAGCTCGAAAGTGACTCTTATGAGCGCTGTGTTTTTCAATCCATTATTGACCATATTTGGAATGGTTGTGGATACATTATTAATCTATATATCCAGCATTTTGCATTCTGACAAGCTCTAAAGCATGGCTGGTGTAGTCGTTTCTTAGAAACGCATTGAAAACAAACATTTCTGCTGGCTTTGACTTTGTTGCGTATCCCGTTTCATAATATGAGTCCCACTTATAGTGTAACTTTAAGGCTGCGTGTCCACGGGAGCAATTTATTTTTTATTTTATTTATTTTTTATATTTTTTGTCGATTGCTATGATACAGTGTATTCTTATTGTAGCATTACAAGTTAAAAGTCTTTAGCAGATTATTTGTAGACATTGCGTGTCATTGTCCTGCCCCTCCTCTACTGTGATTGGGCAGCTTTCTCAAGTGACTCTTATAACATTAACAGTAAAATGTGCTGCAGGCGCTCAACAAAAAAATGACGCTACCATTGACAACAACAGAAAACAAATGCACAGCTCGAGAAAACGGTGGTCCCACAGCCTAATATAAACTTTGATAAACTTAAAATTAAGGAAGGACAATTATCATTGTTATAGTGTCAGAACGCAGCCTGTGGCATGCATATTAAATCAATGTTTTCTTTTACCAGCTCATTTCATATTTATCTCAGATTTGTGCCATATACTGCATTGATTCAATCAGTTAAATTGTTCACTTATATTTACAAAGTAGGTATGTGGCTTAGTTAAGTTTGCAAGAAGTGGTTTTATATGCTCATTTATTACCCCATTAAACACCCCTAGAATCAGAAGGTCCATAATTGACCATATTTGGAATGGTCATAAATACATTGTTAATCTGTATATCCAGCATTTTGCATTCTAAAGCAAAGCTGGTGGGGTTGTTACTTAATAACACATAGAAAACAAACATTTTGTCAGTTTTTGACTTTGCTGCGGCCCCCGTTTTCATAATAAGAGTCCCACATATAGAGTTAATTTTAAATCTGCGTGTCCAGGAGAAATTTTGCACTGCAGAAATGCGAGAAAATGCGAATTTTTGTAGCGCGTCATATTTTTTTAGTCGATTGCTATGATACAGTGTATCCTCACTGTAGCATTACAAGTTAAAAGTCTTTAGCTGATTATTTGTTGACACACAGCCTCATATAAACTTTGATAAACTTAAAAATAAGGAAGGAAAATAATCATTGTTATAATCTTAAAATGCAGTCTGGTCCCTGTTCCCTGCAATATATCTGTCTGAGTTTTGGATGTTTTGGATGTTTTTCTGAATGAACGTAACCTAAAATACATGCAAGTCTTGATGGCCTGCTGCTAAATAGCGCCATAAGCAATGCAACGGTCCATACTGTGTTGTGATTTACCTGTTGGTTTTACACTCACAGTATTTACATGAGAATGAGTAATTAATGGTGTTTGAGGCTCACGGTATGCCCATTTGCACACACTAAGCACTTATTATTCCCTATCTCTATCTTCAACTATGTATACTCAGACTTTCTTCATAGGGCACCTTTGATATCAGGCACACTGACACATTATCCCTCCAATTAAAACACTTTCTGTGCAGCTTTTTCCTTTTTGAATGCCATTGTCTGCACATTATGTAACTCCGCCGCTGTTCTGAAGAATTACCAGCTGCTTCCACACATCAGTAGATTCATCAGAATGCTAAGGACGAGGATCTTAATCTCTGTTTGTGAAGTTTTTCAAGATTACATTAATGAATTCCCACACTGAGATGATGACCCGGACTGTGCTGATGTTACGTAAGCGATGTCTTTCGAGTTACTGCAGCATTCTGTCAATCAGTGAAGGACGTCGTGATCAATGAACGCTGACTCCAGTGAGATCCAAGCAAACAGCATCTCGTTAGACTTTTCCAACTTCCCGAAACGTCCTGCTTGACTAAATCGCATTGATATAAGCAGATGCAAGCCATATCGTCTGCTTTTACCCTTACAGTGTCTTGTAGTCAGCAAGTTGGGCTAGTGATTGATGAGGGTGAATACTTGAAATGACATGTTGTTCTCCTGTTCCTCTGCATGTTTTTCCAGTTTCTCAGTATGTCTGGGTGTTTCTGTCTTGGCTATCTGGATGTGGAGTGTCCTCCGTGGGTTATCTGTGACTATATTGGTCAGAGCTGGTGTCCAACTTTATTGTTTTTTTTTGGAAATAAGCTCATTTTACAAGTCCACCTAGAGTAAAACTGTTGAGTTTGAACATTTTTGAGTCCATTTAGCAGATTTCAAGGTTTGCCAGTTGCACTTTTAGCATAGCTTAGCATAGATTATAAAGTTAGATTAGACCATTAGCATCTTGCTTTAAATATTCAGAAATGATATATTTTTAGTGAGATTATGCAGCATTGTTATCTAGCTGGGGACTATTTTTAAGTACTGCCTAATATCATAGCGGCAGTCATGGTACAACAGCAAATTCTTTTGATTATTATGCCAGAATGAAAGTGTAGTTCCTGGCCATTATTGACCTAGAAAATATCAACCTTTCATATTCTGTGAGTCTTAGTACACAATTTAATTACTGAAGAGCCAAGCTTTAAATAGGAAAACTATTAAATCTAGATATATATATATATATTTTGAAAGTTTTGAGAGAGATGCTAATGGTCTAATCCGATGCAATGATTTATGCTAAGCTAAGCTAAAATGATTCCTGATTGACTAAATGAATTAATAAATGGTAAAACTCAGCGGTTTGCCTCTAGCGGAGTTGCACAAAGAGCCTATTTCTGAAAGTGGAGTGTTCCTATAAGTGCATGATTCTCATAACCTTGGGATGATAGATAGTGTTTTCTCAGCCGGAATTGCCTGTGCATTAATTCTTCGTCTGCTCTGCTGGGAAATCATGAATATAAAGTGTTAACATAAATAACACCCCCCCCCCCCATTATTGCACCGTGGGTTGCGTCTTCATGGGGTTGTTTCATTATGTGTATTTGTCTCTTACAGATTGAGAAGATCATGACTCTAATTGGTGCTGGCATTGACTTCTCCAAAGACCAGGACTGCACAGGTATGATCGTTTTAATCTTTGTTCTGTCTCCTATTTTAATTTATCATCATTCAGGCAAAGGACACAGCAAGTTTGTTTCATGATAAAATGTTTTGGTAAAAATAAATAGAAATAGTGATGATCTCAAACCCCCTAAAAATGAAATGATTAGTCAACGATGTCCACAGAAAAGATGGTATTTAGTTCTCTAATGTAAGGGCCTGCAGTAATGAAGATTGACCAGTCGGGTGCTGTAACGCTCAATTGTAATTCCTCACAGTCAGCGTTGCCAAGTCTGCACTTTTCCCACAGAAATGTAATAAAACAGATTCTCTGATTGGGGGATTTTCTTTCGGACACAACATTAATGCAGGGGGACCACTCTGGAATGTGACTGAGATACTGTACATGTGGGTTAGTTTTAATTGGTAGAAGGGTTGGGTTTATGAAGACCTGGCAACCCTGCTCAAGGGGGAGAGCAGAAATCAGAGCAAAGCCCAATGTACATTTTATTTGTGACTTATATTTGTAATTATTAGATGTCAGTTAGACACAGAGATTCCTTAGGGGTTATTAGTTTCCACATCACAACATAACAAAGCAGACGGTCTTTAATTGAGAGGGGGAAGCGTTTGTTATAGCACTCTCATTGCACTCAAAGACTATGTGTCTTTGTGTATTGTATGGAGACTGCCTTTAGCTCCCCTATGAAATAAGACCTGACTGATCAGTCCAGCAATGAAACACAGTAACCTCTTGATGATGACCAAGGCCAGGTCCAGAAGAGTTATATTAGCGAACAGAGCATATGGTGTTGGTTGGCCCTTTAAAAGGAGAATGAGAAATCCCAGATGCCTCTGAAGGACGAGAGGACACTTGAGAGTTAAATCAATGTATGCAGAGACGCCTGGTGATCCCGCATTGGTGATGCGTGACCTTGTTCTGTATGGAGGCAGCTTATTGACCCTTCTCTGGAATTAACCAAGCTACAGCAATCCAGACTGTCACGCTTGCTGTAACCCGTTCCTGTTAGTGCATTTTGGCAGCTCTTGCAAATACGAACGGGGAAACTGCTGTTCTTAAGGTTAAGTCTGGAATAAAGCACCGTTTATCTTAAATTCTGTAAACACTGGCTGTTTCTGCAAGGAGTTTTAGTGTTCCAACTGGGTTCACTGGCCCGTATATGTGCAAGGCCTAGCTAGAGGACCAGTCCTTCCTCTGTCCTTTAGTCACATGGCACTGCTTCTGACCTCATTTCCTGTTTCCTGCGGGCATCCTACTTGGACTTGACTCATGCTCTTGCTTTTTAGTTTTATTAGTGGTGCTCTCTAAAGCCAACGTTTATTACTTGTGTTCATACTTGATATTAAGGTCTTATAGCCCAAGTATCAGATTTGGAGTGCAGGTTATACTAAGGACATGAATGATACCACAAACTATGTGGGTTGTTGAGCAATTGTTTGATTATCGTTCCAATATTTTTGTTCAATAAATAAAACTAATCTAGGGACCAGAGTAACATTGATGATTGATGACTACTCGAAGTCTAGTGCAAGGATGTTAAATTCAGATCATGTAGGGGGCCACAGTCCTGCAGAGTTTAGTTTCAGTCCAGCTCCAACATACTTACCTGTTGGGTTCAAACAAGTCCGAAAGACTTAATCAGTTTGATTTGCTGTGTTTAATTAAGTTACATTTTGCAGAGCTCTGGCTCTCCAAGACAAGTTTGACAGACATGATCTAGTGCAGGGGTGCTCAGTCCTACTTCTGGAGATCTTCTTTCCTGCAGAGTTCAGCTGCAAACTTGATCAAACTTTTTTTGGTCTTCAATTACCAAGTGCTCCTTCAGATCCTGCTCAGTTGGTTTAGTTGTGTTTGGTTAAGGTTGGAGCTGAATTCTGCAGGATGGTAGATCTCCAGGAACAGGATTGGGCACCCCTGATCTAGTGTGTTAAAATTAGGCCCAAACCCAAATTAGTATTATACCCTTTTGCCCACACCTACCCCTTTACCTCACCTATTGAAACAGAGTGAGTTCCCCTTTAACCAAAAGAGAATCAAGACACCTCTCCCTTTTCATTTAACCTTACCTGCCCCATTAAGATTGGTTGAATTACACTAGAGTTTGTTTTTCTGTTTGATATGGTTCATTTGGGCCGCTGTGAATGCAGCAGTTGCATGGATTTGGTTGCAGTGCTTTAGAAACCGCTCCATGGTAGCTTGCTGACAAACTTCTGAAGTGACATAGAATATGCCGTCACCATTTCAAACATTATTTTCAAGCTGCATTTGTACTTCATTCACAAAATGTAGGGTTTGTCTGAAGTGATGCATACAAACTATTTAATTTACAATGACAGGGATACAGTCACTCGAGTCGATCACTCGAAGAGCAGTTTAAGAAAATATGTGCAAGGACACATAATGTGGATGTTGTCAGTTTCCTCAAACCAAACACCAGAGGCCCACTGCATGCACAGTCTAGATCAAACCCTAATCAAAAACACCTGAAAAAGATCATCAAAATCTTTAATATTGCTATAAAATAAAGTTTGTTAAGCTCTGCAAAGTATTCACCCTCCAGTATCGAATTGGAAGAACCTTGGTTTAGATGGGCACACTTCTTTATTTAAAGGCATTTGTTACATCAACCTCATAGTAGTTCATTTACAAGCTCCTTGCAACAGGACTTGGCAGATTGTTCGTTTTGTTTCTAAGTGCATATAGGTGCTAAAATATTAACATGCATGAGTGTCAGGGGAATTAGAAGAAGGAACTGCCCTGCAGCTTGGCAATAAACCCAGATAGACACCCTCCAGCCCAGGAGCTCCGCATATGCCTCTGTGTTTGTGCTTTGCATTCGGAGTAAACCTTGTTTAGCTTTGCATATCTTGTCTTCGGTTTCCTTTTGAATCGATTCCTCTAGAGGGATGGTCCTGATTGGGTCAGTGAATGGGACAATGGTTTGATTAGACAATGCACAGCAGGCCAGCAATTTCTTTAAGGGGAAAAGAGAGAAAGACAGGGAGGGGAGGATATGGAGAGAGGGAGGGGAGCTGGAGAGAAAGGAGGAGACGGAGCATTAGCGCTGCAGAGCAGACTTGACAGCGTCCGGTTGAACAAGGAGACCGCACCTTCCATTCTGAAGGGATTACTGCTGCGTTTCTGACAACATCCATACTCGCACTGCAAAGTTCAAGTTTTACATTCTGTGGAGCATGTGTGGGGAGTCTGCAAACATCATACTGACCTTGCATTACTAATTCAGCAGCGGCTGCGATGCCTTTTGGAGCTAGAGGGATATCAATATACTTGCAACCTACTCTTAGGATTAGCTGATGTGGAAGTGCAGCCGGACATCTATACGACTCTGGGATACTTTGAAAAGCAAGTCTTGTACTTTTGCGGTTGGGAGTCTCTGATTAAGTTCAATGACTCCGGCAGATGCAAGATCTCTTCGGATCATTGGTTTTCTGTTCACTTTCAATCCTGTTTGGATTAAATCAATTGCAAGTGTAGGTTCATTGGTGAGGTGCTTTTTCCATCAGCTTCTTCTGCATCTAAATTTAGTCACATGCAGGATTATTTGTTGAGGAATAAAGTTGTCTTCAAGAATTTGTTTTCTTGTCAATTTTTAGTTGTGAGAGATCTTCTTTTGTTCTTTTCCTACCAAACACGATTGCTTGAATTCATGTGCCTTTTGATCCTGAGAAGCACACACTGACTTTGTACAATGCAAGTCATGCACTCCTGCCTGGCTTTTAAGCAGTGCTATCGTGGAGATTGGATTAGAGGTTAGTTTGCATGAGGATGAGAAGCGAAGAGTTTCCAGGCTTCCGCTAGAAGACTCCCATAGCAGTTTTTAGTCACTCTTAGCAAATCAGGGGATTGTTTAAAAAGTAATACGTGAGAGTCCCTCTGCATCAGTTCATGGGATCGGTTGATATTGCTTGAGCGTAATAAGACTCGCATTGAAGACACAACCTGCTTGTCAATATTAGTGATAGAGGAATACATTTGCACCTACCTCCACATGGACACCCAGGGAAGGAATGACAAGCTTTTATTCATTGAGTGTTTTTAGTTTGCCCAATCTTCTGCTGTCCTCTTTCCAGCTAAACAACCCAATCAATCAGAGATGGATATGCAAGCTTGCGTTTTCAGGAGCTACCTTGTCTAGGATTATAATAATACAGGCTTCATTACAATGGTGATTGGACGCTTCATCATTTGTCACTTTCAACATCGGATAAACAAACCTTTGGTTCAGAGGTGGATTTCTGGACTCAAATTGAAACTTTGATAATTGCTGGTCTCGGGACACATGTTAGTTCATAGTAACTACTAAGACCTCTGAAGTACAATTTGGGACACAATGTGGAGTCTAAATCTGTGATCAATCTCTTTCTTTGCTCCAAAGTTGGCAGAATCGAACTTCATTGTTATCAAGTGTGGTTTGCCCCTACTTTGGGAGCGACCACAACTCTGGGCCGGGATCCTGTCGCCTTTGCCGTCCTGGTGTTTTTGCTCTCAGCACTGCTGGCCGAGGATGATGTGGCAGTGCCATGTCTCCTCCTCAGAGTGCCGATGCTACCGTCTCAAGGGTTTCTCCCTCCTCAAACGCCTCCCTCTGTCCGCAGGTGGATCTGGGAGGCTTCTGGAGCAGCCGGTCGGGGATTGGCTGGAGCATATAGGCCTTCCACAGTACGAGAGCAAACTACTGCTCAACGGATTCGATGACCTGCGCTACATGGTGAGTAACCTGCTTTTTTATGTAACATACAAATACAGGTGTCTTATTGATCTTATGGGGCAGTTGTGGGCTAATGGGTAGGGACCTTTTGGAAGTAGATTGGAACAAATTCAAATTAAAATGGTGAGAATAAATCTCTCTCTTCCTTAAATGCACTTTTATCAAGGGTAAATGAGCAATATTGTTATAAATCTAGGCAAAGTCTTGTGGATTTTACATTATGTCATTTTAAAACTGCTTACAGTGGCCTGTCTTTTACATATTCTGGGGCATTGCTATGGAATAAACTGCCTGTGGATATTAAAAGTATTACAGATGTGGGTAGATTTAGTTTAATATGTGCAAAAGGTGTGTGTGTTATGGGGCAGTTGTGGCCTAATAGGTAGGGTAATCAATGATGGGTACTTGTAATCTAATAAACTTGTAATCTATTGGGTAGGGAGTTGAACTTGTAATCAAATGGTTGCAGGTTCAATTCCTGTCGGGACCAGGATTGTCATCCTGTTTGTGCATCCAAAATATATGTGTATTATGGGGCAGTTGTGATCTGGGGTACAAGTCCAACCTGGGGTACAGGTTAACAGATACAGGTTGTACTTATACATGTGGTTCAAGTCCAACTTCCTAATGGGTAGGGAATTGGACTTGTAATCTAAAGGTTGTGGGCTCAATTTCTGCTGGGACCAGGAATTGAACCTGCAACCTTTGAATTACTGGGTCCAGCAGTTGAACTTTCAACTTTTCGATAACCAAGACCAGAAAATGAACCCTCAAACGTTTGTTTACAAGATAGGGTTAGTGAATTAACCACTCTCCCTCCACCTTTGATTCCCAGCTCATGTACCCATAAGTAAAGCCCCAAACCCTTAATTTCTCCCCTAATTGTGCTGGAAGCAATAGCTGCCCACTGCTCCAGGTGTATGTTTAAGGTTTGTGTGTGTGTGCTGTCACTCCTCACTCAACATGTGTGTGTGTGTGTGTGTATTTGCATGGGTTTGAAGTACAAATTTAGAGACAGAAAATGTAAAAGTGTAACTTCTGTATGTAAATATTCTGTATTATGACTGTCTACACTCTTTATGTGATAGCCTGCTCGTCTCAGTGGACTGGTCTCTTTCTGTTATTTTCACTAAACACCTCAGCTTTTGTATGTTTCGCATGCAAGTTTTGACAATCTGCTTGTCATGGATCAAGGCTAGTTTTTGTGATGCTGCAGAGTAATAGCCTTCAACATAAGAAGAAGAAAGGGAAAGTTAGCTTGTTCACTGAATAAATAAGCATTACGTGTTTACAAGTTTGCTGCCGTAGCAGAGTGGATCTGCAGCCAAGTGAACTTCTGTAACAGCAGCAGGACAGTCAGCATTATTTTTAAGCTGCCAGGTCAAATGAACTGTGAAAGTTCTTTGGTCTTAACACGATTTGCTGTATCAAAAATAGCCACTTATTCAAGGCAGATGATTCAGTCTTTATCCAAGGCCTAATCAATCAGCAACAACCCAATTAGGAAGTTGTTAGAAGATTGGATTCTAGATGGATCTTTGATTTGGGCAGAGCTCAATCACTTCCCTTTAATACACACTGTAGACGGCAGGAGTTTATAAAAACACCAGCCTCTGGAAAAAAGGTTTTGTCAAAGCTGATAACATGCAGTTTACAAAGGAAATAAGAATAGGTGTGCATACTATATTCACCTGAAAAAAAGAAATGCTTTGGCACATCCTGGCCTGCATTGAAATGATCAAATTATTGCAGATTTGCATATTGTTCATCATTCATTCATTTTCTTTTCGGCTTAGTCCCTTTATTAATCAGGGGTTGCCACAGCGGAATGAACCGCCAACTTATCCAGCATATGTGTTACGCAGCGGGTGCCCTTCCAGCTGCAACCCATCACTGGGAAACATCCACATTCATTCACACACACACACACACTCATACACTACGAACAATTTTAGCATGCCCAATTCACCTGTACCACATGTCTTTGGGCTGTGGGGGAAACCGGAGCACCCGGAGGAAACCCACGCCAACACGGGGAGAACATGCAAACTCCACACAGAAACACCAACTGACCCAGCCCGAGCCTCAAACCAGTGACCTTCTTGCTGTGAGGCAAACGTGCTACCCACTGCTCCACCCTGTCGCCAGTTTGCATATTGTAATGGTGTCATAATTGTCAATGGTGTGCAATGAATTAGACATTTTAGAACCAAATGTCATTGTTTGCCTGCCACTAGCACACCTGAAAGACTGTTCAGCACATCAGGCAAAGGAGTAACATCTCTGAAAACAAGCAGATTGGGCATGCTGGTTATCCAAATATCAAAACCAAAACTGTTCTAGTATGGATTCTGATAAAATAGCATGATCAGAATACACGTTACGAAACAATTAGACAGCAAAGAAGTTACTTGACTCTGTTTAATTTTTCCCCCTGATAGTTCTTAATGTTTTCAGGTTGATGTATTTATACCAGTGGAGCAAATCTGTTTTATTTTTATATATTCAAACATGTTATATATTCAAATATGTATATATTATTTTGTATATTCAAATTACGTTAACATGTCTGATTTGTTTTATGTAGCAGCTAGGCATAGCTGTTCAGTGTGGAAGTTGTAGCGATGCTTTCTTAATAGTATGAAACATTAGTTGGTTGTACATTTTATTTCAGTATCATTTCGTATTAGGGTTATGTGCGAATCTGCAAGTCACATCGCAGGACTTGCCATGTCAAATTTGCATTACAATTAACTTTTCGAGTCATGTTTAACTGTTTAGATCTGTTTTTTTAAACCATTTGGACACAAGAAATGATCAAGTTTGCCGCTTTGCCAAAGATGAATTGTGTTTCTTTATACAATGAAGACTCTACAGTGTTATTTAGCATTTGATTATTGAATTTCTGTACCTCAATACTGTTAGACTCCAGCCAAAGCTATTTATTTAAGTTTTGTCTTTATTTGATTTCCTGCACTTTCATTTCATTTGGCATGTTTTTGTGTCATTTTGTATATTTTATGCAGATGCTCTCCTCTACAAAATCATCCAGTCAATGTTAAATCATGAATTAACGGGCATCCTGTTGAATTGCATTGCACCATCTATTGCAGAAAAAGAAATAGCACAACGTCAGTTTTTCCATTAGTGTGTAGCCCTATATTGTATCGCATATTTAACATCCAGCTTCATGCGCCTAGACTGCAGCTCTGCACAAGACGTTTGGCCACAGGAGAAATGGTCGTGCCCAACTGAGCCTGGTTTCTCTCGAGGTTTTTTTAAATCTTCACTTTCGCCAATTGGTGAAGTTTTTTTTTCCTCGCCGCTGTCGCCACTGGCTTGCATGGTTCGGGATCTGTAGAGCTGCGCATCGATGGATTTGCTCTTCAGTGTTTGGACTCTCAGTAGTGATTATTAACCCACACTGAACTGAGCTAAACTGAACTGAACTTAATCTCTGAAAACTGAACTGACACTGTTTCAATTCACTATAATCTTCTATGTGAAGCTGCTTTGACACAATCTACATTGTATAAGCGCTATACAAATAAAGATGAATTGAATTGAATTGAATCACATTCTTCAGTATCACACTCCCTAATATGATTTCTTGACAACCAAAACAATGAATTTGGACTAACATGTCCATGGGCGTGTCTGAAACCGCCCCCTATATCCTTAAAAGTGCACTATTTGAGGGAGCAACAATTTCTAGTGGTGTCCGAAACCATAGGGAATGTTCTGAAGTGCCCTCAGTCAATCCCACAATGCACTGCAATAACCAGTCCATAACCCATGCACACTCCACAGCTATAAATACCCATAATAGATGGCATCTAAAGTGCAGTCCCATCGCTGTATAGTATAAAAATAGAATAGTATTTAATTAAAGCAAGGTTTGTGTATATCAAAAAATATTAGCTTTATTAATAGTAGACAGCTCAGGCTGAGCGAGGAGAATTCACCTGAGGGATTTATCAAACACAATGCTTAAGTGCACTCAGTAGTGCTCCAATGAACTCATTCACTCTTTCAAGTGGACTGTATTAGTGGACTGATGTGGGGAATAGTGAATGAAGGTATAGGGTGCGATTTGTGTGTGGAAGGTTAGGGTTTATTTACAAATATCATCGCCATCTAGTGGCCTGGCGTGCGTAATACAATTTTTAAGCATTAAGTGTAGTAGCAATGCTTAAGGTGCAACAAAGCAGACAGCATCCAATGTAGTGCAAACACACCCCGACTGACTCTGAAGGAAAACACCAGCCATGTGCAGTAGGAATTCATGATTCTTCACAATTTTACCTAGTGAGTCATGTAGTTTTGAGGGTTCATGTATTCAGACATGTGCAAGAAGACAGATTGAGAAGCCTGTGAGGCTCTGTGATGTCGTATAAAGGGCTGTGTTGTTTTTACCATGTGAGGAAATGAGAATTGATGGTGATGCGGTTGAAAGCCTCAGCTGGCCGAGGAGGCTGTGTGTGTGTGTGTGTGTGTGTGTTGTAAATCAGAGATACAGACGGGTCCCTGGTCGTCCTCTGTTCCATGCCGAGCGTCACCTCATTGCAGAAGTAATGAAGGTTTTATAGCCAAGCTGGTCAGCAAGAGATGTGTGTGTGTGTGTGTGTGTGTGTATGCACAAACCCCCTCTTGATGCATCTGCAATCTCTGCAGCTCCTTCACAACACTGTTATAGATGTTCTTACGCAGATGGAAAAATGCAGTATGAAGTTGCAGTACATTTAGCCATTAGAAATGACCACACAGAGCATGCACATGCTGATTACATACTTTTATAAATATGTACAGTTGAAGTCAGAATTATTAGCCCTGCTGAATATTATAAACCCCCCCCCCCCCCCCAATTTTTCTCTCTCAGCAAATTTCTGCACATAATAGTGTTAATAACTCATCTCTAATAACTGATGTATTTTCTCTTTGTCATGATGACAGCACATAATATTAGACTAGATATTCTTCAAGACACTAGTATTCAGCTTAAAGTGACATTTAAAGGCTTCACTAGGGTAATTAGGGTAAAGTTAGGGTAATTAGGCAAGTCATTGTATAACAGTGGTTTGTTCTGGAGACAATCCAACACTAATATTGCTGAAGGGGCTAATAATATTGACCTTAACATGGCTTTAAAACTATTAAAATCTGCTTTTATTCT
>LR812541.1:240000-367500 GCA_903798195.1 Danio kyathit | reverse complement strand
ACAAAATGCAAATAATATGGCAAAATTAGGTGAGTTTTAAAGCTTTAAAACTATCATAATAATCAAAAGTCATTTCACTCAGCGGCAGTATTTGAAGTGCCTCTCGGGCAGCATGCTCGGGCGTTCTGTCTGAATGGGGAAACATCAAATTCTCCAAAACTGTTAGCCAAGCTTACGATTACATTACTTATTAGGAATCACCAACAAAATTAAACAACAGCTGTCTCATAAGCTTCCTTTCCAAATGTCTGAATCAAATAAAATCGACATTTTCAGGTTGCCTGAGCTCATGCACATGCGCACTCATACGGAACGAGATGACGACACCAACCTCATTTATGGCCGTGTTACACATGATCATCCTCTGAATAATGATCATCTGATCGCGCTGCTCTTCTGAAGTAATCCACAACTTGGTCTTGATTGAGAATCTCCTCCAGAAATGCCAGCGACTCTTTGTTTACATGTTCGTGTGTGTTTGGGTAGTTGCTGTCATGCGACGTGCATTTGACACAGTGTAGTGGGTTCATTTAACAGCACAGATTTCAAGCTTTATGTGGATCTATTTCATATCTATGTGAAGCAAGTATTCGCTGAGATTCCAGTGTGTTTGTTGACCACATAATCTGTTGTAAAAGCACACGTCTGGTCCGAGCTTCTCCCTCGGGGAAACATCAGTCAACAGTCATGATTGGCTCCTGTACTAGTAGGCGGGGCTTCCTTCGCTATATTAACATTACACTTTTCCCTATTCAAAACTATACGAGTGACATGTCTTGTGTATTCTAGAGTCTTTGTAATAATCTTGTTTTTTGTTTTGATTATTTTTCTTTCCCCATTCTCAGTTTATTCTGCTTGTTTTAAGGAAAAACTCTTCATTTTGACTCATTATTACTCAAAACAAAACAATATGAAGAAAATAGAAGAAAATGCTCCTTGATTTAAGATATTTTAGGCATTTGGACTAGAAACAAGACTAATCTCTGAGTAAGAGCAGCTTTTTTTGCAGTGCACGTTACTCCAGTTGTAGAAAATAAGCTCAGGACATGCTTTGTACTCTGAGATCTGATTTCAGTCCGTATTGAAGGCTGATAATGAGAAGAGTTAAGTGCACTGGAGAGAGAGATAAAAAGACGCAGATCGATCCGCCTCAGTGTCTCTGCATTCAGCTGCCGTCTCTTCAGTTTTACTTCTAGATCTGATCAGACTGAAAGAGCTTCTGATTTCTCCTGCTGTTTGACTGAATGATGGCAGACGGAGACGTGATTATTAGAGCAGTGTTTCTCAACCATGTTCCTGGAGGACCACCAGCACTGCATGTATTGGATGTTGTCTGTCAGACAGAATTACAGGTCTTTCAGTCTCTGCTGATGATCTCAATCAGATGTGTTTGGTTGAGGAGACATGGAGCATGTGCAGAGCTGCTGCTCCTCTGATTCTCATCCTCCAGTGTCTGATCTGGGGTCATCATATAAACAGAGCTCATTTGTGAGGATCACTGTTAGAACTGTCTTCATTAGGTTTGCAAAAATGAGTATGAAGATTATCTGAAGTGCTGCTTGAAGAGACCTAATCTGAGTTTAAACACAGTAGTGTGTCAGCAGTGTGTGAAAATATCCAGTGTCAAAAATGTAACATTACTTACAGTATTATTAGCTTAAATCACACTCCCACATATTCACCACCAAAAGCAATCGGACTTATTTGCACATGCAACTGTTTGACCAAGCTGTGGATGAAGCTTATAATACTGTAAAGAATGTCCAGTCTGCAAACAATACACTGTTTTTACAGTATAAAATAAGTTACGCCTACCGAGAGTCTTTATATTTCACAAAAACCAGTGTGTGTACTTTTACATCCCAATGGGGACTTAAACCTGAATGCACATGGGGACTAGGTGTTACTGTGAGGACCAAAATGAAGATATCCATAAGGTAAACATGCTCATTAATCAGACAAAATGAAGTATTGTGAAGATGTAAAAGTGCCCATTGTTTGCGGTGAGAGTTAAGGACAGCAGAGAATATACAGTTTATATACTAGAAACAGCATTATGTCTATGAGAGTCCCCGCTGGGATATATGAACAAGTGTGTGTATGTGTGTGTCTTCTATCGATCGCTCAGACGCTGCTGTATTAGATGTACTATGTTTAGAGTTTCTGGCATTGATCAATGAGGAAACATGAAACACACACACACACACACACACACACACACACACACACTGAGAGATGTGCGTCTCTGTCCCGCACCATACACACATCGTGTGCTTAATCATTACACGTGAAGAGCTTCTGCATGTCTGTAGATGAACGTAGCTTTAGAGATCTTTGGTGCTCTGCGGTACATTGAATTAAACATTGTGTTACTTCAGATAAAAGCCCTTTAGTGCACAGTAAACCACAGGAAAATAGATTATTAACAATGACTGATAAACCTTCACAGACAGTTGTTGTGAGAAGTTATGAATTGATTGCACAGTTGAAGTCAGAATTATTAATGTTTTTTTTTTTTATATTTCTGTCCTCAATTTCTATTTAACAGAGCAGATTTGTCCAACAAATTTCAGCACATAATACTCTAATAACTGATGTATTTTCTCTTCTCCATGATGACAGCACATAATATTAGACTAGATATTCTTCAAGACACTAGTATTCAGCTTAAAGTGACATTTAAAGGCTTCACTAGGGTAATTAGGGTAAAGTTAGGGTAATTAGGCAAGTCATTGTATAACAGTGGTTTGTTCTGGAGACAATCCAACACTAATATTGCTGAAGGGGCTAATAATATTGAGCTTAAAATGGCTTTAAAACTATTAAAAACTGCTTTTATTCTAGCCCAAATAAAACAAATAAGACTTTCTTATGACCCACGTCAATTCAGCTTGTTATTTTTTTTATATAAGTGTGCAGATCATACAAAACACAGCAGGGAAACAGGAATGGAAACAACAGTAATGTGTTTAAACATGGTGTGAGCTGTTCTTGAATTTTAGTGTGAAAGTTTTGATGAATCGTGATTTATTCTGGAAAACATTTGCACACACATTTCACACATAAGTTGGTGCATTTTGATGGTCCGTGAATGAGACCCAATGTCCTGTTGCTGTATGTCTAATGGTTGTGTTTGTGTGTTTGTGAAGGGGAATGATGTGATGGAAGAGCAGGATCTGAGAGAAATCGGCATCACAGATCCTGGACATCGCAGAAAGATCCTCAGCGCCGCACGCTCTTTACCTAAGGTCTGTGAACAACAACAAGATGCTCTACACACGCTAGAGTTTGAGGGATGCAACCCCCCCCCCCCCAAAAACCCTCATGGCAATCTGTAGCACTGTTATGTTCTCATATGAAATGATGTGAATCGGTAGATTCTGCATCACCCAAAACTCAGCATAATCTCAAAGTTTTAACTTTGGATGCCCTTCCAGCTGCAACCCAGTACTGGGAAACACTCTTTCCCACACACACTCATACACTACGGCCAGTTTAGTTGATCAATTCCCCTATAGCGCATGTGTTTGGACTGTGGGGGAAACCGGAGCACCCGGAGGAAACCCACGCCAACACGGGGAGAACATGCAAACTCCAACTGACCCAGTCGAGACTCAAACCAGAGACCTTCTTACTGTGAGGCCACAGTGCTAACCACTGAGCCTACATTTACAATGTAGATTGTGTCAAAGCAGCTTAACATCTGCTGTGTTTGCTGTGTGCAGGTGAAGGCGTTGGGTTGTGACGGCAGCTCGTCTCTGGCTGCGTGGCTGGATCTTCTGAGTCTTCAGGAATACCTTCACAACTTCCTGTCCAGTGGCTACCGAACACTGGAGTGTGTGAAAAACCTGTGGGAGCTGGAGATCGTCAACGTGAGCACACCATGCAATAATACGTGCAGAGCTCTTTTATAGTGATGGAGAAAGGAAGCTTTTTCAAAGAGCTGGAACTATTGAATTTGTTCACAAAATGATTCACAGTTCATGATGTTCAAAGGGATACAGCTGCAGCCGGACGTTATTATTTATATTGTTTATTAAATTACATATTAAATGCATTTTATTACATCTACACCCACCCCAACCCTCACAGTAATGTAAAAACAGTAATTATACCATGTATTATTCATATTATTAATTAAATTACCCATTAACTCTTATTTTATTACATCTACCCCTACCCCAACCCTCATATTAATGTAAAAACTGTCTTTATATAGTTATTCATATTACTTATTAAATTACCCAATACATTATATTTTAATAATGCCTACCCCTACCCTAAACCCAATCCTCACAGTAATGTAAAACTTTCATTATTGTTGTACGGTGTAAGAAAAATCGTGCCATGTTGATGGGAGTATCCGCAGCTGTATCTCTTCTAATGTTGTCACTATACAGGAATTCGGTTCTAATCGATACTGAAGTTTTAAAAGCGTCCATTTCCCGTTAACATATGAGCGCAGTTTTTTGCCATTGTGTTCACCAGTGTTCAACAGAAATGACTGTGATTGGTCGTGAAGGTCATCAGTTCACCGAACTCATCGCTGTTTACTGAGTGTAAGCACAGATACAGGGACACTGGAGCGGTTTAAAGCCATCATTCATCAGCAGATCACTCGTACTGTATGTCAGCTTATAGACAAACCAGCTGATGGACGTGACTTTGAAACGCTCCCTGTATCTGTGGTTATACTCAGTAACACGCTTAACATTTTTTTATAATTTCAGTACTGATTGGTACTGATTTCCAGTATCGTGACAACCCTGCTCCCTTCCAGACTTTAGCACGTGAAGGGGACGCCTGGTGGTCAGAACCCTGTAAATGCATTAGAACTGTACAATTTGAATCAACTTTTTAAAAAAATATTGTCACTTTTTTCTATACTGTATAAAATAGTTTGAGTTGTTTTCATCTTTATTGGGATATGAGCGATTAGAGACAGTAAAGCAGAGGGATAAATACTTTAATTTTAATACTTTATTGCTATGATGACACACTAACCCCAAGGCTATAGGCACATATTGTGAATTTGAAATTGAAATATCATCTAATATCATGCAATATTAAGTGTCTGCATAATATTTGTGCTTGTATATAGTCTCTATCAAGACTTTATTATTGTTTGTTACATGATGGGTTCTGTTAAACCAGACTCAGAACACACAGAAAAACCAACTGACCCCGCCGGGGCTCAAACCAGCGACCTTCTTGCTGTGAGGCGATCGTGCTACCCACTGCACCACCATGACTCCTATAATGCACTTCACAACTGTAAATAAACTGAAAACACTTGTGAATCAAAAAATACGTAAACTGCTAATTAACAGATCATTTTCACAGTGTAGTGAGGCTTGCAGGTGATTCTGCGGCGTCTATGGGTGTGTGCGGCAGTAAATTTGGCATTGTACTCTCTTCAGGCTGCTGTTACAAGTCTCACACAATTTAATTTTTCTTCTCTTTTCTGGAAGTCATAATAACAATATTATGGAGTGTTTTTTAATTTATTTACTTAAAAAAAACTGAGTTTGTATTCAAAGTTCCCGCAAAGTGCTTTGAAATGTGCGTTTTTTTATTCAATGTTTGATGTAATCTCACAACACCTCTGAAATATGGAGTGGGCGGGGCATACCATAGCTCCTCCTCTTTAAAAAAACAGCCAATAGTGTTTAGTTTTCTCACAGCTCTGCCACTTTGAATCTTATTCAGGGGCAATCTGAATGAATGTGTTTGATTCATATGGATTTGACTACTTTACACAGATTGTTAGGGGTGTGACGGATCACGGTTGATCTGGGATTTGTACGGATCACAACCCACGGTTTGGAACACACGTGACCTGTGGATTAATACATTTTTTTTACTTGTAGATTAATCCTAAATGTGTAACGATCACAGAGAGATGGCCTGTTATGTCATTCAGCTCACATTCATGAAAGCATTTAGGCTTTGCTGTAAAATTTAATGATGACTGAAGAAGTTGTGGTGGGTTATTGGGGATGTGGTGGGTTTCTTAGGTTATTAAAGGTGTTTTCTGTCTCTACCTGTTCAGCCTGCATTAAATGCATTCAGTGTAATCTGCACGATTAATCATTAAAAGATCGAGATCTGAACACCCACACAACATTAATTATAAATGATGCTGATCTGCATATGTTTATTAATCCTCCAATCGCTGCATTCAAATCTGAAAACGCCAAAATCAAGATTCAGTCTTTAGTGTTTTGAGTTATGAAGATACAAACAGTCCAATAACACAGAAGTTCTGGGAGAACAGTTTATAGTTCAGATGAAACCACTGATGTTTATGGTCAAGATTAAAATCACCATCATGTGCATTTAACAACGCTCAAAAATGAAAGTTGTAGGCAGAATTACATTATTTCACCAGTAGGTGGCGACAACCAGCCGACAAAAATACACCACTGAATAATTAATCAGAAATGATCATCAGCAAAGAAAGATGAAGATTAATGAGTGAAGAACTGAATCATTTATTGAAGATCAGACTAAAATAAATCTGGCTTTATAATAATGATCATGTTAGCGTCATCAGCAACAGCAGCAGTAACAGTGAGTTTATCACAGCACTGAATATTTTACTGTTTATTTAATTCAGCTGATTATTTCTTTATGTTATTATTAATTAAATGACAGCTTCTCAGGTCAGTTTGTTAAAAGTGTCCTGCAGTGCTGTTTCTGTAATAAATGACATTAGTCTCCTCCACTTTCTGGCTGATCTGAAAAATAGTCAGATCCGTGACTAAACAACCATAATGTGATCGAACCATGAGATTTGTGATCCGTTACACCACTACAGATCGCCCCCCAGTGGAGAAACACAGATTTTTATAAACGTTTTGAAGTAGTAATGACATGACTACCTTGTTTACTGAAGTCATGTGACCGTGTCAGTTTAATATATGCTCTGAACCACTGATTCCACACAGAAGATCTGTAAACGCTTCATGATCCAGTGCTTTCAAATCAACCATCACTACCTCTATACATATTTATATATATTTATGAACAGTTCAGTCTATTTTTAATTGTGAACTGAACATGTATGTTTGTGTGTGTGTGTGTGTGTGTGTGTGTGTGTGTGTGTGTGTAGGTGCTGAAGATCACGTTATTGGGCCACAGGAAACGCATCATCGCATCACTCGCTGAACGGCCCTATGAGGAGCCTCCAGTCAAACCACCGCGGCTCTCTCAGATCAGAGTGAGTTATGAAGTGGAGAATAAAGGCCTGTTCACACCAAACACGATGACCATAACGATAACGATGTAGTCATAAAAACAGTGTTAAAGAACAGCTGAGTTCACAGCACAACTACAGATACAGAGAAGCCATAGCCACACTTTCAGGAGGATTATCCCAGCTGATGAAGGAGAAACAGAATCCAGTGGACAATAAAGCTCCAGATGACGCTGTGGAGAAGCCCTCACTTAATAGATGATTTAAACACTGTCCTGGAAGCTATTGCTTATACCATGGAGAATAATGATAGGTGAAGTGACAGTATAACAGTAATGCCGGACCCCAGTGCTAGTTTGAGTGTAGACTGCAGCAGAGCTGACTGCACTTACTAAATGACTGCTTGATTAGATTCCAGTGAGCAGATCAATAGTGTTCAGATGCACTCACAGCACACTGAGACTGACACCTGCTGGACACAACAGATAATACACTATTAACATAAATAGAAACACATCATCATCATCATCATCGTTCATTTGTGTGTGGACACTATTATATGTATCCTTATCGTTATCTTTATCGTGCTTTGTGCTTCACATTAAATCCACGACATTTACTCATTTATTTAGATTCCATGGCACTTTCTATGCCATATTTTACTGTATACATTACACATTGCTTGTTATTTAGACGTCATTTATTAATTAACAGCATTACAGAATTGCAACACTGCATAACATGCTTTTCTTGCTTAGAGTTTTTGTTTTCTTTCTAGTCCAAATATCTAAACGTTCTTAAATCAAGAAGCATTTTCTGACAAGCAGAACATCTAGTGTTGTGTTCAGGAATAATGAGTCAAAATGAAGAGAGTTTGTCCTTAACACAAGCAGAATAATCTGACAGTGCGGGATGTTGTTTTGACATTAGAGTATTATCTTACACCATTGGTAGATTCTTTTGCTTGTTATAATGATAAACTCACTTCATTAGTTTTTATTTTGACTCTTTAGTTTAGGTCATGGTATTAACAAATCATTAACTAACACAACTAGCTTAATAAACTAATTAGCTGCTTATTAATAGTTGCAGTCAGGGCTTGACATTAACTTGTTTGATCTATGGCTAGTAGTTTTCCAACATTACTAGCCACTCGCCATTTTCATTAGCCACAATTTTGTTGTTGGGAAAATATATTTTATATGCATAAATTTGACATGGCATGCTAAAATTACTTGATTTAAATGTAGTGTTATGTCACATGCCTCATTAATTTAAGTTTTTGTGTGTTGTGACCTTGCTCAATGAGCATGAGCAAATGGGTTGTGGTTTCATAGTGCTGCATTGCAGTTAGTTTTATTTCACAGAACTTTTCAGGGCATAACAAAATGTAACAATTTTTTTTTCCCGGCCAAACCAATCTAATTATTTCCTTTCCACAAATTTTAAATAATGCATCAAAACAAGCAAAATATAGCTTTTTATTTAACAAAAATGTTCTTTTAAAAACAATTGAGATTTAAAAAAAAAAGATAATAAATAGAGAATAAAACATTCTCATGCATGTAGAACTATACACAGGCTAAAGGTCCCAGATCACAGATTAACTACAGATAAATGGAGAGTTAATCTCTGGTTAAAACAATGTCATTGTAAAGCATGATAATTAAACCATACATTAACAAAAATAACTGTAAGCAAAGAAAGCCGATAAAATTTTTTCGATGGAAATGATTACGTGCACACTGTTCACGTCAGGCTCATAAGTAATCTGTTCAAAGAATGGTAAAAGCGAAAGCAACCGCAGCTGCTTACAAAAAATCTCGAGTTCTTGAGGCTTCCAGTCTGTTTCAAATAGAGACGATAGCACCAGTTGCATTCCAGGCACGGTTGCTTCGCACAATGAAACGGGACACTGGAGCTTTTAAGCACTCGTGCATCACATCAGCTGTGCGCGACACTGTCGTCAGTGAGTGAGGATCTCCTGTGTCTCACTGTGCACCCAATCATCCTCTCATTCGGTATTCACCTACTTTCTCATGCTCGTGCGAATACTTATCAATCGTGCTGCTTCTCGATTCTAAAAGCACATTTGCACACATATTAAAAAATATTTGACATATGAAAAATAACTTTCAACCAGCCAAAGTGGCTAGTGGAGGTGTCTGTCTAACCCGCCACAGGGGAAATCTACCCGCATTTGGTGGGTGTTCATGTCAATAGTAAGGTAGGATTAGGGATGCAGAATAACATCATACTTTACTGTATTACTACTAATAAACTGTTCATATCTTAACAATAGCCAGGTAATAAGCCAGTACTTAATAGTGTGAATTGTGACCTAAACTAAAGGGTTACCGCTAAATCTTATGGTATACCACCAAAATAAAAAGATTGGTTTACTTTTTAGAATTGTTTAGGATAAATGTAATATTATAGTCAGTAGCACAGCTGTTTACTCTATATATTCCTATGTAAGAATGCGATTAACTACAGCAGAAATAAGGGCAGTTATAATAGCCAAATAGAGCATTGCTATTATGTGATTATAATGTATTCCAATATGGAGCAATTGAGTGTTAAAGTTAAACCAAAAGTGATTCACAGAATGCGTGAACATTCAATCATGTAATTGCAGTCATTTGCTATGGTTACAATGGAATTAGTTACAAAATTACTGTATAAAATATGATAAACACAACCCAGCTTCAGTGTAAAAAAAGGAAAGAGCCAGAGAGAAAAGAGGAGAGTAGGAAAGCAGAAGAAGCATGCAGAGCAATGTTAATCTACTGTTGTCTCTTCCTTGACCATGACACATCTAAGCCAGACACTGATGTTTTTATACTTGCTTGTTAGTCTATCAGTTTCTAGCTACCATAATGATAAATCCATGCAGAGAACAAATAATAATAATATTCAAATAATAATAATCAAATATACAAAAAGGAGCAATAAGTTGGAGAAGGAAACGAGTGACTGATCATCACGATATGGCTCGTTATTGAAGAATTAAAGGCAGGAGACCATCTCTATAGGAAAATAGTTCATTAAGTCGTGATGCGCATGTTATTTCTTTCATTTCGTTCTGTTCTGTTTTTATCAACACTTCTGCTTTTGGGCCTTTTTTATTTAGAAAAGCATTATTTGCAGTAAAAACCAAATGCACATGGTCATTTCCATCCCTACACTCTTCTTCTGCAGTGTCAGGATCTGGTGTCTCAGACGTCGTCTCCTCTCAGTCATTCAGACTCCTACACTCGCTCAATGGACCCGCTTTTACCTGCAGGGGATTCTGGGAAGAGGAGAGGGCCGGATTCAGAGTACGACCTGGCCATCCGGCAGCGGCCTAATGACAGACCGCAGACACAGGTCAGATTATGTACAGCGATTAAACGACTGCATGACAACATTTTTCCACATTTACACACATCCACAAAAACAACCAGTAATTCTGTATTAAGTATTTGGCAGTGTCACCTTCGTGTTAGTAAGCAGCACCTGTAGGGAAAGTGTGTGTGTGTGTGAAGATGCGTCTCCGCTGTTGGTTGCAATGTGAATTAAATCCACATTTTGCTGAAGAAGCGTTAGCAAACACTTGAGCAGCAACAACACTACCACCTACTGGTTTGCACTTGTCTTTAATCTACACTGTTCTAAACGTGTACCATACACATGCATGATGTCTTCATTTTCATAAACTCTCATTTTCAGGTATTGTCACAAACAAAGCGATGGTGACGTTTTCAAAAAAAGCACTTTGAAATCCATTTTTCAAATCTGCATTTTCAGTCCCAAAAACGACGTTGACTTGTAAACAAACATATTATAGAAAAGGTTTTGTCTTTAAATAGCCCCTTAGTCATATATTTCTTTCTCTGGCTAGATCAATCTCATACTGCACTTCTCATAATATTCAGGTCTGGACTCTGTGTAGGCCATTTCATGACTGTCTGTGTTTCATCTGCTGTTTTTTTCTCCTAATATAATTTCATTAACATTAACATTAGATTAGGTTTATCTAGATCATTAGATTAACATTATTGTTAACATTGTCATGCTGAAAATAATCAAACTATTATCATTGAGGTGCTTTCCTGAAGAAGTGGCATAATGGACTAAAGCCTAACTGTACTATCCAGCACTAATAACCCTATAAATTCAGACAATATTAGCACTGGCAGAAACCCCAAACTGAGAAAGATTTAGTTTTAATGAAGGCCAACACACAGTAGCTTTCCAATTTGAACTTTCACATGTAAACAGTTAGACCAGAAAAGGGAAACGCTTACCTGTATTTTCTGCTTGCATTCTAATAAAGAGAATGAGATATAATTATTAAAGCTCATTATAGGGTCGCTGCGAAGTTTGCACAGTGCTGTACTACTCAGTTTGTGTCCTAAAAGAGTTCTGGGTATCAGATATGGCAGCAACGGAACCTGAAACTCACTTTCAAATCTATGCGTGTTCAGTCCCAAAAACAACACGGTTATAACCCATATAACATATCATACCATATTTTGTCTGTAAATAATCCCTTAATCTGTCTTATCCTTTATTTTTCCGTCCAGTTGAATTTCAAACTGCATTTCTTGTAATATTCAGGTGTGGACTCTGTGTAGGCCATTTCATGACCATCTTATTTTCATTTGCAGTTTTTTCTCCTAATATAATTTCACTGCATTAACACTTGGATCATTGCCATGCCTACAAAACTATTACCATTGAAGTGCCTTCCAGAAGGAATGAAATAGAGTCTTACTGTACTATTCGGCACTCACAGACACTATGAGCACTGGCAGAACTGAAGCCTCAAACTGAGGAAGAGCCTCCAACATATTCTGCTAAAGGCCAAAACACTTTCCAACTTGTATATAAACAGTTAGACGGTCGTATCTCAACAGTTTTATATTCTTTCACATGTATTTAAACAGTTAGACAACAAATAAAACTCTTACCTGCATTTTCTGGATGCATATTAATAAAGATAATAAGATATAATTATTGATGCTCATTATACCGTCAGTAAGAAGTTTGCACAGTGCTGTACTACTCAGTTTGTGTCCTAAAAGACTTTCCTGTGTTCCTGTAGGAGCGATATGAGACACATTTTCAAATCTTTGTGTTTTCAGTCCCAAAAACAATGTTGTCTTGTAAACAAACCGGCAAAACGTATAAAACATTTCTTGTTTTTGTCTGTAAATATCTCATTAGTCTGTTAAATATTTTTTTCGCTGTCCAGATTAATCTCGTACTGCACTGCACTTCTCATAATATTCAGGTCTGGACTCTGTGTAGGCCATTTCATGAGTGTCTGTGTTTCACCTGCTGTTTTTTCTTCTGCTGTAATTTCTCAATAATATATTTTCTCTCCTAATTTCATTTTAAAAGAGTGTTCTGTGTTCCTGTAGGAGCGATATGAGGACCGACAGCGTCTGACTCTCCGGCCGCCGAGTCTGGCAGCCCCATACACCCCCGTCCAGAACTGGCACCATCAGCCCGAGAAGCTCATCTTTGAGGCCTGCAGTTACGAGGCCAATGTAATTATATTTAATTATATTATCATAAATCAGACCCTCTGCAGCTTTATAGTATTGTAGGGTATGAAATCAGCTTAAGCTCTTGACTGTGTTTTGAGAATCTGGTTTGCAGAGGTCATGTGATGCTGGCTTCTGTTTATGTAGGAGTGAGGTTACAGAAATGCCTTTATTCAGTACAATAATTTCTCTCAATTCTGATCTGATTTCTGAGTTTATGTCTCTCAATTATTTTCTTGTGGTTCCATTTCATTTATTTAGAGCAATTTAGTATTTTCTGCACAATTAAATGTAATGTTTTGGTCATTTGCTGCAATATTGACTCTGTTTCTTTCAATTCCTATTTTTTAAAAGAATTCTTACTTGTTTTCTTCCAGTTTTTAATTGATTAATTATTTCTTTGTTGTATTTTCGAC
The DNA here is from genome assembly GCA_903798195.1 of Danio kyathit. Lineage (NCBI taxonomy): Eukaryota > Metazoa > Chordata > Actinopteri > Cypriniformes > Danionidae > Danio > Danio kyathit. The sequence goes on along the minus strand of LR812541.1, from coordinate 354,352 downwards.
TCCATTCTGTTTGCTTCTTGCATTTCTAGCTTGATTATTCACAGTTCTGTCTGTAGTTTTCACAATTCTGACTGTTTGTAGTTTATCCTATGCGATTCCATGTTTCTTATTGTTTCATGCTTTCTTCCATGCTTTTTATTTTGTTTTGTCAAATTTATTCCATGCAAATCAGTGTTTATTTTTTGTTTGATTCCACATGTTTTCCATGTACATTCATGTTTGCTTGTTTTTGTAATTGCATGAAAATTCACATTTATTTTTGTAATTCTGAATTTGTTCCATGCAAATCCACATGTATTTTTTGTGGAATTTCCAAATTTATTCCATACAAATCCACATGTATTTTTTGTAGTTACAAGTTTATTGCATGCAATTAAATTTCTGTGTTTGTTCCATGCAAATCCACATTTATTTTTGTAATTCCAGGTTAATTCCATCAAAATTCACATGCATTGTTTTTGTCATTTTTGCAAAAGAGCTTTTTTAATTTATTTTTTCCACGCACATCCACATTTATTTTTGTAATTCTCATTTTTTATTTCTTGCTAATCCATGTTGTTTTTACAATTCTGAGTTTATTTCATGCAATTAACTATTTATTTATTTATTTATTGTAAATCTGTGTTTATTCCAGGGAAATCCATGTTTATTTTTTGCAATTTCGAGTCCACGTGCATGTTAACTGTAGAAACTAGCATCCACTGACCTCTTCACTTGTTTGCCTCTGTAAAAGCAGCTGAAATGTGTGTGTTTCTGTCTGTCCTGCAGTATCTGGGCTCGATGCTCATCAAAGAGCTCAGAGGAACGGAGTCAACGCAGGATGCCTGTGCTAAAATGAGGGTAAAGTGTTAACCAGTTTTGTGAATATATAACTGTGATATGAAGCGTATTTTACTGTAGGACAGTTATGCAGGATGTTGGTGTAACACAGATCAGTATTGAGCTGGTTAAGATAAATAAAACCCAAATTATAATTAATTTATTTTAACTAAATGATATTAAATTATTTAAATAATACTTTAAACAAAGTTATCTTGAAGAATGAAAGTTAAAATAATTATATTTGAACAAAAAGAAAAACGTAATCTTTGGCCATATAGTGGGCGCTGTGTATGACGTCATTCAGACGAGACGCATAGAGAGAGAGAGAGGAGACACTTCGGAGATCGCGAGTGTCACAAAAGAGAATAAAAGGCAAATATAACGATCATCTTTTTCTTAATATGCATAAATAATGCGTTATATGATGTCTTAGTCCCTGTATACATGTTATTGGGTCATTTTTAGTGCGAGGATTGATGACTTTTGAGTGGATGACTGTGGATTGTGGGCGCTGTAGAATTCCATGCGGTTAGCATTTCTGTGTTGGAATCACCCGGATTTGGTCAGGTTTTTATTTTGGAGATTGAAATTGCTGTGATCCTGTGATGGCGAGCCACCCAGACCTGTAGGCAGAGACAAAGAGAGATTCTGCTCTACATCAACGTGATCTGTGCCTTAATTGCGGTTACCTGCGGAGTGCATCCATTGTGTGGTATTTCTCATCATTTACCCCATCACCGAGTTGTTAACTCAACTACTGTGCCTTATTGAACATTGCGTGACAGAGAATTGCACTACTACACCACTAAAAGATATTTTTTTTATTCGTGAGATTCATCGTTCGGACTTCAAGGATTTTTCAACACACACACACACCCACACACACATACACATTTACTTATGGACTGAGAACTGTATACCCACATGGGATTATTGTGAGTTTTCTACATTGTTCTACATTGTCTCTACATTGTGCTGTTTATTTGATTTTTGTTTTACATCCTGATTGTTACAAGTGTTTTGTTTTGTTTTGGGTACAAGTTTAACCAAACAAGAGTAGACATTTGAATCCCCAAGGAGAAATAGAAATATAGAATTTAAATACATAATAGTTGATAAATAGAATTTAATTACATAATAGTTTATAAATAGAATTTAATTACATAATAGTTTATAAATAGAATTTAAATACTAGTATAAAAATAGGATTTAAATCATTGTAGTTGAACTTAATTTATATACATAAATTAAAATTGAATATAAATATTATACATATAAAGCAACTAGTACAGTGAATAAATAGAATTTAAATATAGCAAAACTACAAAAGATTTCTAAAAGGGAGCAAGAGAAAAAAAGCCTTTTCTTGTTTGTTTATACGTTTTATTTATTTATTTGGTTGTTTTTACATTTCATGATTCCATTCATTCAAACTTTTTGAAAGTAAAAACTTTCTTTTGGTTAAAAGTCATTCTCCTGGTCTGTCTGGTTCTTGTGTTGCTTCATTTTGCCCTCCCTTAGCGAACCTGGTGATCTGGCCTGTTGTTGTGTGTTTCATAATTTAAACTAATACACAAGAGAAATATTGTATCCATCGCACCCTAAGTGCTTATCGGCTACAGTCAGTGGCGAGCCAGCCAGGAGGGCATCATAATCGAATTAATTACATTTTTTCTTCGTTAAGAACCCTTAAAGACACAGGAGAATAACTTGAATTTGAAGTGGTGCAAAAAGAGTCAACATGGAAATAGTTGAGCTTGAGAACGTCCAAATCGAAAAGTCAGTGATTATTAGAGGACTAACAAATACAGAATTTGATGAAGACTTAACTGATTTCTTAAAGGAGCATGGTCGTATTTGTAGACATGTTAGCATAGATGATCCAAATTCACCATACCATAGAGATGTCATTGTAGAGTATGAGAGTTGTTCTGCTCTTGATTCTCTCAAACCCTTACTCCCCCACACTTTCAAGAGTCCAAACAACATCACGTACCACATCCGACTCCTGTCAAGTATCTACTTAGCGACAGTAACCGAACATGCCACATCTCACTACTTTGCAGAACTAAAGAGGATAGCACAGCTCAGTGGCAGGACTTTCAACGACCTCCTGAGAGAGCAGCTTCTCTCCACTGCTCCCTCTGTCGCTGACCATCTTGCTACATCAAATGATCTTGAGCCATCTGATTCTTGTTCTGACATTCCTCAATCCCCCAAGCAAACTGAGTATTCAGAAAGACAAACTGCAGATACAGCACACAGAGTGTTTCCAGAAAAACTTTCACCCACACTTGAGTTTGAACACATAAACCCACCTGAAGTGCAAAGAATGGTTGTAGAGCACATTGTCAGAAGTGATGGAGCTTTATCTTCTAGTACACCTTTCAGACTAAGAATGTTCTCTGGCAAAATTCCCCGCCCTAGTGGTGAAGTTGACTACGACACTTGGCGGAACAGTGTCGATTTAATTCTTCAGGATCCTTCACTGTCTGATTTACACAGATCCAGAAAGATCTTAGACAGCTTGCTGCCACCAGCATCAGAAATAATCAAACAGCTAGGTGCAAAAGCCTTACCAGCTGCTTATCTAGAGATCTTGGATTCAGCTTTTGACACAGTAGAAGACGGCGACGATCTCTTTGCCAAGTTTCTTAATACACTGCAAAATGCAGGTGAAAAGCCTTCCTTGTATTTGCAACGACTGCACACAAACCTTCTTAAGGTGATAAAAAGAGATGGTATTGTCACTGATGAAGCCGATCGACAACTTCTAAAACAATTCTGTCGTGGTTGTTGGGACAATGCACTTATAGCAAATCTTCAGCTTGAGCACAAAGGGAACAATCCACCCTCATTTCCGGAGCTACTCTTGCGGCTGCGCAGTGAGGAGAACAAGCACTTTGCTAAAGAAAGCCGAATGAGACAGTACTTAGGAACACAGAAACAAAGGGTTGGTTCCCACATTGTGTCTGCTAACACCCTTGATCAACATGAAGTAGCAGAAGGAACTGAGGTTGCTGAGTTGAAGAAACAAATTTCCAAGCTCCAAAACCAGCTTGCTAAAAAGAGTAAACAAACAGAACCAACTGTGTTGCCACAAGCCGACCCTGTCCGTGAGCTCAAACAACAAGTCTCAGAGCTTCAGAGTCAGATGACGAGGCTTAAAGTACAAAAGAGCCCAGAGTCAAGGAGCAGTTTAAACAGAGCGAAGCAAAATGATGTGCAGTTCCCCAGAGAAAATCGATCTCCAGCCAGTCAAAAGCCAAATTACAGACCAAAGCCAGGCTATTGCTTTCAGTGCGGTGAGGATGGACATGTTGCATCAATTTGTGAGAACGTACCAAACCCGTCTCTAGTGACAGAGAAAAGGAAACAGTTAAAGGAGCGTCAAGCTGCATGGGACAATCAATATGGACCAAGTACTTCTGAAACTTTAAACGCCGCCCAGCCCTGGTAGTGAGACGTACGAGGGCTGCAGCTTGCCAAACAAGTCTCAAAAGTTCAAAAAACAATAGCAGTTTAAAATCTCCTAAAAACTACCATTCAAGTGGTCTACCTAAAGGTTTAATTGGCATGAAGTGTACTGCTGAAGTGAACATTGAAGGAAACCCATGTCCATGTTTGCTTGACACCGGATCTCAAGTAACCACCCTTTCCCAGTCCTTCTATGAGACAAATCTTTCAAACTTACCCATCATATCCTTGGAGGACCTGTTAGAAATAGAAGCTGCGAATGGTCAAACAGTGCCTTACCTTGGGTACGTTGAAGTAAGAGTCCTGTTTCCAAAAGAGTTCCTTGGATCTGCTGTTGAGGTGTCCACTCTGGCTCTTGTGGTACCGGAAACTGGTGGTACTGCTCAGCCTAAGGTGCTAATTGGCACAAACACCTTAGATCTTGCATACGACAAATACCTTGCAGCTGATGGTTCTGTTCCTCAGGCCATTCCATTGGGGTACAGAGCAGTGATTAGGGTTATTGAACACAGACGTCAGCAAAAAGTTAACAGCAGTATTGGAATAGTCAGGCTTCCAGATGTTACCCCTGCCATTGTTCCCGCGGGCCAGAGTGTTGTTCTTGAAGGAGTAGTGAATGTACGAGGCCAAGTGGCAGAAAAATGGGCTGTGATGGAGCCCCCGTCATGTTCTCCTTTTCCTGGAGGTCTGCTAGTTGCCAGCTGTCTACTTAACTTACCTCAACATCCAGCACGAAAAGTTCCTGTGGTGTTGAGAAATGAGACTGAGCACGACATCATCATCCCTGGCAAGAGTGTTATAGCAGATATGCATGCCCTACAGAAAGTAATGTCACACAAAGCTGTGAAATTTGATGGCTCTCAGCCAAATGTTAATGTGAAATCAGCTGACGATCTCTGCTTTGATTTCGGTGATTCCAGTCTGTCAGAGGAGTGGAAAAAGAGGGTCACCCAGAAACTGCGTGCTATCCCGGAAGTCTTTGCACAACACGACATGGATGTTGGAAGAACAGACAAAGTGAAACATGAAATCAAATTACACGATGAAACACCCTTCAAACACAGAGCAAGGCCTATCCATCCCAACGATATCGAGGCTGTCCGTCAACATCTCGAAGAACTTCTGGAGGCTGGTATAATTCGTGAGTCTGAATCATCTTTCTCTTCTCCTATTGTTGTGGTAAGAAAGAAGAATGGTGACGTAAGACTTTGCATTGATTACCGCAAGTTGAATATGCAGACCATCAAAGACGCCTATGCCTTGCCCAACTTGGAAGAAACCTTTTCTGCACTTCGAGGCTCAAAATGGTTCTCAGTGCTTGATCTTAAATCTGGATACTATCAAATTGAACTAGAGGAGAAAGACAAACCCAAGACTGCTTTTGTGTGCCCGTTAGGGTTTTGGGAGTTTAACAGGATGCCTCAGGGCATAACTAACGCTCCCAGCACATTCCAAAGGCTGATGGAGAAGTGCATGGGTGACATCAACCTTTCGGAAGTCCTGGTGTTCTTGGACGATTTGATTGTCTTCTCAGATACTCTAGAAGAACACGAACAACGTCTTCTCCATGTTTTGGGACGGTTGAAAGATTACGGACTAAAGCTTTCTTTGGAAAAGTGCAAGTTTTTCCAAAAGTCGGTTAAATATCTCGGTCACATCGTCTCAGAAAAGGGTGTGGAGACGGATCCTCAAAAGATAGAAGCCATTAAGACCTGGCCAAATCCAAGAAACTTGAAAGAGCTGCGTTCATTTCTGGGTTTCTCTGGATATTATAGACGGTTCATTAAAGATTATGCAAAGATCGTAAAATCACTGAATGAGCTAACTGCAGGATATCCCCCTCTTCGAAAGAGCTGTAAAGGAAGAAGTAAAGAGAAGACCTACCTTGATCCTAAAGAGCCTTTTGGAGGGCGGTGGACGACTGACTGCCAGCAGTCATTTGAGAGTCTAATTGAGAAACTTACTGAAGCACCAGTTTTAGGATTTGCAGATCCTTCATTGCCATATGTGCTGCATACAGATGCGAGTACCACTGGACTAGGCGCCGCACTCTATCAAGAGCAAGACGGAGTGTCACGGGTAATTGCATATGCCAGTAGAGGTTTGTCACGGAGCGAAGCCCGGTATCCTGCCCACAAGCTGGAATTCCTCGCCCTGAAGTGGGCAGTTACCGAAAAGTTTTGTGATTACCTTTATGGATGCAGTTTTAAAGTTATTACAGACAGCAACCCCCTCACATACATCTTGACTTCAGCAAAGTTGGATGCAACCAGCTATAGGTGGTTGTCTGCTTTGTCAACTTTCGACTTTACCCTTCAGTATCGCCCTGGAAAAAGCAATCTTGATGCAGATGCACTTTCCAGACGACCCCATGGTGATCTAGTTAATGACTTACCATCCCAAAAAGAGCAAGATCGTATACGCCAGTTCACATTGTCACACTCACCTGAAGCCGCAAAGTCCACTCTGGTTTCTGCTGATGTAGTTCAAGCAGTCTGTAATAGGCTTCTATATCAAGCCGATGCCTGCAACTGCCTCACTCTCATTGAATCAATCACTATGTGTCCAGAAGCAATTCCTGAGGAGTACGAGAACATGGGAGGATCTTCAATTGTTTCCTCAATGTCGGAGCAAGAGTTGAGAGAAAAACAAAGAAATGATCCAGCACTTCAAGAAATTATAATTCAAATGGAAACAGGAAACGCAGTCCTACCTGTACTAAGACACGAGCTACCAGATCTTCCTTTTCTGCTGAGAGAGTGGAAGAGACTTGAACTGAGAAATGGTGTTCTCTACCGAAAAAGAAGTCTTGGAGATTCCATTATGTACCAACTTGTTCTTCCACCTGATTTGAGAGCTGTAGCCATGGAAAGCCTGCATGACAACATGGGTCATATGGGAATAGAACGGACTCTTGATCTCATCCGGTCACGATTCTATTGGCCCAGGATGGCTACTGATGTGGAGAATAAAGTCAAAACATGCAGTCGCTGTGTATGTAGAAAGACCTTGCCAGAAAGAGCAGCACCCCTAGTGAACATCGAAGTCACCCGTCCACTTGAATTGGTGTGCATGGATTTCTTGTCCCTCGAACCCAACCGTAGCAACACCAAAGACATCCTAGTAATAACAGATTTCTTCACCAAGTATGCAGTTGCGGTCCCCACACCAAACCAGAAAGCCAGAACAGTTGCGAAAAGCTTGTGGGAAAACTTCTTAGTTCACTACGGCATGCCTGAAAAGCTTCACAGCGACCAAGGACCTGACTTTGAGTCCAAGACAATCAAAGAACTTTGTGAGATTTCAGGTATTAAAAAGATCAGAACTACACCGTATCACCCAAGAGGGAATCCAGTTGAGCGTTTTAATCGGACTCTGTTGGGAATGCTGGGTACCTTGAAAACTCAAGATAAGACTCATTGGAAGGATTTTGTAAAGCCACTTGTGCACGCTTATAACTGCACGAAGCACGAAACAACTGGCTACACACCATATGAACTTATGTTCGGACGCCAGCCAAGACTGCCAGTAGATTTGATTTTCAACACCTCAGTGAACAGTGATGGCCCCAGATCCCACTCACAATATGTTCAGTCACTAAAATCCCATCTTCAAGAGAGCTATAAGTTAGCTCAGAAGAATGCAGCAAAAACTGCTCAGAGAAATAAAGTCCGGTTTGACCGCAGAGTAACTGAGGTAACTCTTGAAGAGGGTGACCGCGTGTTAGTCAGAAATGTGAGGATACGCGGAAAACATAAACTGGCTGACAGGTGGGACCCTGTGATACATGTCGTTGTGAGTCGTGCGGGTGAGCTACCGGTCTATACAGTGAGACCTGAAAAACAAGAAGGCCCCCTGCGAACCCTGCACAGAGATTTATTGTTACCTTGTGGGTTTTTATCTCCACTTGATGATGAACCTGATGTAGTGGAACCTCAAAAGAAACGAGTAACCCGACAAAGTCGAGGTCTAGAAGACAAGGAATGCCCAGAGAACTCTGAACATCTGAGCTCTGATGAGGATGATTACCTACACCAAAACTTTAATGTGCCAGTCATTACTTCTGACAGGTTTACCCGGGAGTACAACATAATAAAGAGCTCCACAGAGAGTCCCTTGAATTCTGAATCCACAAACCAAACCTTACCTGACCCGATGCCTGTTCCCAACACTGCTCTGGACCATACAAATGCAGGAAGTGTGTCAGGAAAAAGGGATCCACCTGGAACAGAATGCACACTAAATACCAAGGACTTACCTGATTCACAATACTTACCTGAGATCGAACCTCCATCTGGTACCGCAGAACCTGTAAGAGAAAGCATGCAAGAGAGAAACCACTTACCTGTAGTAGAACAGGAAACACTGGACACACCTGAAAAAAACAGAAAAGGAAAAATCACTGAAACATCCACATTGCAAGAGGAAGAAACCATACCTGATGCCTTGCAACGAAGACGCAAATCAGAGTTAACCGAATCTGATGAACCTGAGGAAGAAACAGATCAAGACGAAAGTGAAAGTCAACTGAGAAAGTCTAAAAGAGTGAAGCAGAAGTCAAAACGACTGACTTACCCAGAAATGGGAAACCCAATGATATCCATCATTCAATCCTTGCTACAGGGTTTGAACACAGCCTTTGTTGAATCTCTAGCCGAACAACCCAGATTACCTAGACATTCCAAACCCTAGACTTTAAGTAAAAAACAATGCAAAGGGACTTGCATATATTTAAGCGGGGAGGGTGTAACACAGATCAGTATTGAGCTGGTTAAGATAAATAAAACCCAAATTATAATTAATTTATTTTAACTAAATGATATTAAATTATTTAAATAATACTTTAAACAAAGTTATCTTGAAGAATGAAAGTTAAAATAATTATATTTGAACAAAAAGAAAAACGTAATCTTTGGCCATATAGTGGGCGCTGTGTATGACGTCATTCAGACGAGACGCATAGAGAGAGAGAGAGGAGACACTTCGGAGATCGCGAGTGTCACAAAAGAGAATAAAAGGCAAATATAACGATCATCTTTTTCTTAATATGCATAAATAATGCGTTATATGATGTCTTAGTCCCTGTATAAATGTTATTGGGTCATTTTTAGTGCGATGATTGATGACTTTTGAGTGGATGACTGTGGATTGTGGGCGCTGTAGAATTCCATGCGGTTAGCATTTCTGTGTTGGAATCACCCGGATTTGGTCAGGTTTTTATTTTGGAGATTGAAATTGCTGTGATCCTGTGATGGCGAGCCACCCAGACCTGTAGGCAGAGACAAAGAGAGATTCTGCTCTACATCAACGTGATCTGTGCCTTAATTGCGGTTACCTGCGGAGTGCATCCATTGTGTGGTATTTCTCATCATTTACCCCATCACCGAGTTGTTAACTCAACTACTGTGCCTTATTGAACATTGCGTGACAGAGAATTGCACTACTACACCACTAAAAGATATTTTTTTTATTCGTGAGATTCATCGTTCGGACTTCAAGGATTTTTCAACACACACACCCACACACACATACACATTTACTTATGGACTGAGAACTGTTTACACACATGGGATTATTGTGAGTTTTCTACATTGTTCTACATTGTCTCTACATTGTGCTGTTTATTTGATTTTTGTTTTACATCCTGATTGTTACAAGTGTTTTGTTTTGTTTTGGGTACAAGTTTAACCAAACAAGAGTAGACATTTGAATCCCCAAGGAGAAATATAAATATAGAGAAATATAGAATTTAAATACATAATAGTTTATAAATAGAATTTAATTACATAATAGTTTATAAATAGAATTTAATTACATAATAGTTTATAAATAGAATTTAAATAATAGTATAAAAATAGGATTTAAATCATTGTAGTTGAACTAAATTTATATACATAAATTAAAATTGAATATAAATATTATTATACATATAAAACAATTAGTACAGTGGATAAATAGAATTTAAATATAGCAAAACTACAAAAGATTTCTAAAAGGGAGCAAAGAGAAAAAAGCCTTTTCTTGTTTGTTTATACGTTTTATTTATTTATTTGGTTGTTTTTACATTTCATGATTCCATTCATTCAAACTTTTTGAAAGTAAAAACTTTCTTTTGGTTAAAAGTCATTCTCCTGGTCTGTCTGGTTCTTGTGTTGCTTCATTTTGCCCTCCCTTAGCGAACCTGGTGATCTGGCCTGTTGTTGTGTGTTTCATAATTTAAACTAATACACAAGAGAAATATTGTATCCATCGCACCCTAAGTGCTTATCGGCTACATTACTGTATTTTAAAGTTGCATCGCAAAAATTACTATATTTTACTGTAAAAATATACAATACTGTAAATATATATACATGTAGATAAATGGTGCTGTAAATGCAGTATATTTACAGTAAGTTACTGGTAAACTGAACTGTAATGTGAACAGTATTTTACTGTAGGACAGTTATGGAATATTCATTCATTCATTTTCTTTTCGGCTTAGTCCCTTTATTAATCTAGGGTCGCCACATCGGAATGAACCGCCAACTATTCCAGCATATATTTTACACAGCGGATGCCCTTTCAACCGCAACCCATCACTGGGAAATACACACTCATTCACACACACACACACACACACTATGGACAATTTTAGCTTACCCAATTCACCTGTATCACATGTGTTTGGACTGTGGGGGAAACCGGAGCACCCGGAGGAAACCCACGCCAACACGGGAGAACATGCAAACTCCACACAGAAACACCAACTGACCCAGCCGGGACTCAAACCAGCGACCTTCTTGCTGTGAGGCGATCGTGTTACTCACTGCGCCACCATGACACCCTTAATCATGCAGTATGTTACTGTATTTTAAAGTTAGATTGTTAAAATTGCTGTATAGTTTACAGTAAAGATATATGCTGTAAATACATATACATGTAGATAAATGGTGCTGTAAATGTGAATACAGTATTTTGCAGTAATTGATTTGAAGTTACTGTAGATTCTACAGGACATTGTTAACAGTGTAGTTGTTCATCAATGAGAGCTCAAGGTCTCCAGTGAGGAGTCACGCCAGCACACTCATATGATTATTACTGTAAATTTGGGCAGCTAGATGCACCGTCAGGGAAAATGCCACCTATGAGCGTCCTCTACCAGTGCTATTACTCATTTCATTAGTAATTCAGAGCACTTCACTGACTCAGAACTTTGAGAATGAATGAATCATTTTTTTAAAGTCATTTCGTTCAGTTTGCCAAAATATGATGAAGATGTTCGCATCACAATATCAAATACAAATCGTACTTGTCACATGCAGACTCATTCACAGTATGATATGCAGTGAAATGCTGACACAGCTACTCATGACCTTCAAATAATAACAACAATGACAAAATAATAATAACAACAATATTTAGAACCTATTTGGAGAAACAGGAGTCATACACTAGACAATAAAAGCAAATATAAAACAAGACAAACAAAAAGGACAAAGTATAAATAAATAAAAGAGCTCTCTGTACAAACGGAAATGGAGAAGTGTTTCTAACTAAGTGCATAAGAGAGGAAGGAGTGTAACCTACGGGTGGTTTGTCAAGCCCACTCACCTGTATGGAGTACACTAGAGCACAATATACTGTATGCCCAGGGTGTGTGCAAATGTCCAGGAGTGTGTGAAGTGCATGTATGTGCAATGTTCAGAAGTGTCCGTAAAATGAGCAGTGTGCAAAAACAGTACACATTAGTGAGATCGTAGCATGTGCAATGTCCAGCCGGGATTACAGTTGATCAGGGACAATAGTTTGTCATTGCAAAGTGTGTCCGTGATGTAGGGAAAGATTATCATTCGCATATTTGTAGACCTGTGATGATTATTATTATTATTATTATTGTGCATTTCAAGAGAGCTTAAAAGCACAAGACAATATAATGTTGGTGTCTTTAGACTATAATGATTATTTATGTTTACCTATTTATACATTGAAGAATATACAGGCTATATGAATACTCTACACTTCAGAAAAGCACTGGGCACCTCATTTGCATCTTCCCTCTTTTGTCTGTGCCTGTGTTTTGATTGTGTTCTGCAGAATAATCCTGATCAGACTACAATTATGAGTTCTTAAAAAATAATTTGTGTATTTATCACAAAATATATTGCAGAAAAACAAAATACAACACAAAAGAAGATAATCTGATAAATGTTAGAGAGCTGCAGTTATTACTGTAGTCATTATTTACGCTCCCTCAAGTGGGAGTTTCTTCTGTTGAACGTGTGTGTGTGTGTGTGTGTGTGTGTGTGTGTGTTCAACAGAGGTCGACAGAACAGATGAGGAAGATCCCCACTATCGTCCTCTCCATCACATACAAGGGCGTGAAGTTTATTGATGCTGCCAATAAGGTGATGATGTCATTTCCTGCTCCCTCACTGAGATAAACCACTGCTCATCACTGTGAAACACTCATCTAGACTAGTGCTGTCAGGAGAGAGGGAGGGAGGGATGGATGGATGGAGGGATGGATGGAGGGATGGATGGATGGATGGAGGGAGGGAGGGATGGATGGAGGGATGGATGGATGGATGGAGGGAGGGATGGATGGATGGAGGGATGGAGGGAGGGAGGGATGGATGGAGGGATGGATGGATGGAGGGATGGATGGATGGATGGATGGAGGGATGGATGGATGGATAGAGGGATGGATGGATGGATGGATGGATGGAGGGATGGATGGATGGATGGAGGGATGGATGGATGGAGGGATGGATGGATGAAGGGAGGGAGGGAGGGAGGGATGGATGGAGAGAGGGATGGAGAGAGGGATGGATAGAGGGATGGATAGAGGGATGGATGGATGGGTGGATGGATGGGTGGATGGAGGGAGGGAGGGAGGGAGGGATGGAAGGATGGATGGATGGATGGATGGATGGATGGAGGGATGGATGGATGGAGGGATGGATGGAGGGAGGGAGGGATGGATGGAGAGAGGGATGGATAGAGGGATGGATGGATGGAGGGATGGATGGATGGATAGAGGGATGGATGGATGGATGGATGGATGGATGGATGGAGGGATGGATGGATGGAGGGATGGATGGATGAAGGGAGGGAGGGAGGGATGGATGGAGAGAGGGATGGATAGAGGGATGGATGGATGGGTGGATGGATGGGTGGATGGAGGGAGGGAGGGAGGGATGGAAGGATGGATGGATGGATGGAGGGATGGATGGATGGAGGGATGGATGGAGGGAGGGAGGGATGGATGGAGAGAGGGATGGATAGAGGGATGGATGGATGGAGGGAGGGAGGGAGGGAGGGAGGGAGGGAGGGAGGGAGGGATGGAAGGATGGATGGAGGGATGGAGGGAGGGATGGATGGATGGATGGATGGAGGGAGGGAGGCATGGATGGATGGATGAATGGAGGGAGGGAGGCATTGAGGATGGATGAATGGCGGGAGGATGGATGGAGGGAGGGAGGGAGGGATGGATGGATGGAGGGATGGATGGATGGATGGAGGGAGGGATGGATGGATGGATGGATGGATAGAGGGATGGATGGAGGGAGGGATGGAGGGATGGATGGAGGGAGGGATGGATGGATGGATGGATGGATGGAGGGATGAATGGATGGATGGATGGAGGGAGGGATGGATGGAAAGAGGAATGGACGGAGGGAGGTATGGATGGAGGGATGGATGGATGGATGGAGGGATGGATGGATGGATGGAGGAATGGATGGATGGATGGATGGATAGAGGGAGGTATGGATGGAGGGATGGATGGATGGATGGATGGATGGATGGATGGAGGGATGGATGGATGGATAGATAGAGTGATGGATGGAAGCCCAGACTGATAGAATGAATGATTAATGGTAGATGAGATGAAAGTTGAGATGATGGAGGGAAAGATAGAGGGATGGATGGATGAATGGATGGTTTGATGGAGGGATGATTGGAAGGAAGCATAGAGGTGTGCTCATGTGTTCCTGCTGTGTGTTCCTGCAGAACATCATAGCAGAGCATGAGATCAGGAACATCTCGTGTGCAGCTCAGGACCCGGAGGATCTCTGCACCTTTGCCTACATCACTAAAGATCTGCTGAGCAGCCATCATTACTGCCACGTCTTCAGCACCGTCGATGTGGTGAGACGAACTTAGCATTGTTTACCCCTGGAGATAATCAGAGCAAAGGGAAAAACGTAGTGATTTCTAAATTGACGAACAGTATTTAATGTGTTCCTCATGATTATTATTGGCTTTTATTTTCTAGATAAACACGTATTCCAGTTTTGGTTCGGGTAACACATTGCTATAAAAGTTGTGAGTTGAGCAGTTTAGGGCTGGTAATCTGATGAAATGCTGTGATGTGAAACGTGAAGTCAACAGGGGATTGTGATTATGATTTGGGACAAAAAGCAGCATCCAGGAAAGCATCCATTAATTGAGTTGGGTTTTCATTTAGATAGGGCTTTGGTGTTGGAGGTTCTGCCCTTGTTGCGTTGCAAATATGGCCGTTGAGTGAACAGACTTTCCTTGAAAGGGGACATTGGCTGCGTTCCACTCCACGTTTAGAAATGCACACTTGGAATTCCCTATCCTTGTTCACTCTAGAGAATCCCCATCATCATTTTAAAGTGTGTTCCACTTCAAGTGAACGAGGGACGATTACATAGACATCACCTTGATCTCTTGATTTTGACAGAGTCCACTTCAGCGGTTGTTCGCATCAGATATGGTTGCGGCTGAAAGTTAACGAGAATTATTAATATTATTTATTAAATTTCTCATGTAGTTTATTTTATTAACGTCTACCCGAACCCTAAACCCAACGAACAAACCACTGTTATCCAATGACTTGCCTAATTACCCTAACTTTACCCTAATTACCCTAGTGAAGCCTTTAAATGTCACTTTAAGCTGAACACTAGTGTCTTGAAGAATATCTAGTCTAATATTATGTGCTGTCATCATGGAGAAGAGAAAATACATCAGTTATTAGAGATGAGTTATTAACACTGTTATGATTAGAAATGAGAAATCTGAAGTTGGAGACAAGAATATACAGGGGGGCGAATAATTCTGACTTGAGTGAAGGGCATAAGAATTGGACAGGAATGAAGTCTTTGTCGAAAGTGTTTTGATTTTTTGAAGCGCCTCATCACAGTTGTTAATTAGCATGTCTCCGCCTCCCTGACAGAACCTGACCTATGAGATCATTCTGACGCTGGGACAGGCGTTTGAAGTGGCCTATCAGCTGGCACTGCAGGCCCAGAGGAGCCGCCAGCAGCAGAGTTCAGCCGGAGCAGCAGAACTCATCGAGACCAAGAGCAGCAGACCCGTCCCCAAACCACGGGCCAGCATGCGCAAGTCTGGGGTCAGAACACACACACATGCACACAATTGCACAGCTATCTTTATAGGCACTTCTCATAAATGCAGTGATTATTTATGCACACACTTTATATGTTATCCTCTAAACCCAACTCTCACAGGCAACACTCTGTATTTTTACATTTTCATTTTCATCATGGGGACCAACAAATGGCTTCACAGTGTGTAAACGAATTAGTATTGCTATACTTGCGGGGACTTTTGGTTCCAGACAAACAACCTAACTCACTCATACCCAGACATCAGATGTTCTTGTTGCTATAATTGCTGAAGCTTTTGTCTTGATATACAAGGTATTACCATGATATTAACATAAACTACAAAGAGGGTTACTTTAACAGATGTAATAACAAAAGCAAGTCTAGATTGTGTTGCTTTATTGTGTTCAGAGAAAAGATTCTGCTAATATTATATTATTTGTTCTCTATTTGAAAGTTTGATGCTTTTTTTGTCAAATTGTCGATGGCTTGATGATAAAAACAGACATCAGCTCTCCACTAAGTCTCTGTCTGCATTGATAGTCCAGTCACGGCTGACTCCTAAATGTTTCATCTTCTCCATTTAGCTTCACCTTGCTGTATTCTTCTTCTCATTCTCAATCTTTCCTTCATCCAGCTCGTCCTTCATTCACCTCGTCACTTCAATACCTCCAATTCCCATGATTCCTCTCTTTGTATGACTTTGACAAATCCATATCTAGTCCACTTTTGTTGTCTTGTTATCTTTTTGACCAGCACTCTTACAGATATGAACCGTGCTGTGGAGCCACCTGCTGGTGCTTTGAGAAATCACACATTATAATGAGACCTTTTATTAATCATTCGAAATCATTTGGTTACAATAACCTGCATCATAATTTAATTTAACTGCAGCAGTTATTTTGTAAATACATGTGTATTTAAGCTGACCTACTCGTACCTCTTAATCCTTTAACCCATATCACTAAACATGTACCTAACCTTAACTTATTCTTAAACCTTACATATACCACCAAACTTATCCTTAATCATTCCCAACCCTGCCTGTACATCAAACCTTTGTCTAACCGTAGACCTACCCTAGCTACTAAATCCATTATTTATCCTACCCATTCTATTAAACCTGTGCCTTAACAAACGTTTACCCTTACCACTATGCCATCCATAACATTAACCAACCTTAAATCTACCACTAGGTATTATACCACTAAATCTGTCCCTAACGGCTCGTTTCCATTGTGCAGTAAAGGTCACATTTTTGTAAGGATACAAAGCACAACAGAACAGTAAATCTGTTTCTCATCTGCCCCTGCCCTTAAACCTACATATACCCCAAAAACCTGTCCCTATCCTTTAAACACACCACTATCCCTGTCCTTTAACCAGTTCTTAAACCCACATATACCTCTAAACCTGTCCTTATTCCTCAACCAGCTCTTAAACCTACATATACCCCAAAAACCTGTCCCTATCCCTTAGCCAGTCATTAAACATACAACTAACCCTGTCCCTATCCTATAACCAACCCTTAAACCTACATATACCACTAACCCTAACCAGCTTTTAAACCTACGTATACAACTAACCCTGTCCCTATCCTATAACCAACCCTTAAACCTACATACTACTAACCCTAACCAGCTTTTAAACCTACGTATACAATTAACCCTGTCCCTATCCTATAACCAGCCCTTAAACCTACATATACCACTAACCCTAACCAGCATTTAAACCTACGTATACAATTAATCCTGTCCCTATCCTATAACCAGCCCTTAAACCCACATGTACCACTAACCCTGTCCCTATCCTATAACCAACCCTTAAACCTACATACTACTAACCCTAACCAGCTTTTAAACCTACGTATACAATTAACCCTGTCCCTATCCTATAACCAGCCCTTAAACCTACATATACCACTAACCCTAACCAGCTTTTAAACCTACGTATACAATTAACCCTGTCCCTATCCTATAACCAGCCCTTAAACCTACATATACCACTAACCCTAACCAGCATTTAAACCTACGTATACAATTAATCCTGTCCCTATCCTATAACCAGCCCTTAAACCCACATGTACCACTAACCCTGTCCCTATCCTATAACCAACCCTTAAACCTACATACTACTAACCCTAACCAGCTTTTAAACCTACGTATACAATTAACCCTGTCCCTATCCTATAACCAGCCCTTAAACCTACATATACCACTAACCCTAACCAGCTTTTAAACCTACGTATACAATTAATCCTGTCCCTATCCTATAACCAGCCCTTAAACCCACATATACCACTAACCCTGTCCCTATTTCTTTACCACATCACTAAACCTGTCCCTATCCCTAAGCCAGCCCTTAAACCTGTATATACTACAAACCTTAGATGTTATTGACACGTCTCCTGTCCTGCTGTTTCAGGTGGAGGCATTGGACGTGGACGCTCCCGGTCAGAGCAGCGCTTCCTGGATCCTGGACTCCAAAGACCCCAAACGCACCGTCAGCACCAAGTACGAGACCACCATATTCTGACTGGATGCTGTGTCCTCCGCGTCCCGCTCCTACACCTGTCCCTTCTGCTCTGTGCCTTCACTCTCTAGATAGACATGACCGAACTCCTCTATTCCTGCTCCACACGGACACCTCCTGTCCATTCACCTACACCTTCTCCTTCAGCTGTCCTGCAACTCCAACAAACACACACTCTCCAGTACACTGCACACTGACATGTTGGTCTGAAGTGTTCGCAAGGAATACAAACAATCTGACATTTTGTACACACACACAGCCTACAAAAAGTCTGGCAGTCTTAAGATAGATTTGAGTACATTTTTTTCCATTTTCACATCTGTAGTGAGCATTCTGAGAGGTATTTTGACAATCCTGAGCCATCTACAAGTGAAAGCCAACATGCAGAATGCCGCCAGACTGCATCTGAAATCACTAATTCCTGTTGGGATGGACTACAGTTTGTCATTTTTACTGTTCATCATCACTTGCAGTGCAAAAAAGCTTAGTTTCAGGCTTTTTATATGGAGTTATATGGAGTTTAATATATGTGTATATGAGAGAGAGACCTTTGCGCACTTACAGTACTTTGATATGTCTGAGAATCTCAAAATAAGCCGCTCAGAACATAGTAAACACCGTGAGTGTATTTCTGCACACACTGTAATCTGCTGTTTTACTCCACTGAACTCCATATGAAAGACAGAAACTCTTCAGCACAGACCTATCTAAAGGGTTAATGCTGACACCTGATGATCAACAGGAAAAATATATGCTGTCATGGCTTTACAATCAATAAATGTGATTATAATGGAAGTCAATGATGCAAAAACAGCACCGACATCACCAAAGGGGAGTCAATCTGAACAATACACAAGGGTAAATGAATATACATTATACTAACTGTGCAAGAACTCTTAGCACACGGGTGTCAAAGCCAGTTCCTGAAGGGCCGGAGCTCTGCACAGTTTAGTTCCAACCCCAATTAAACACACCTGATCAAACTAATTGAGTGCTTTAGGAAACCTACAGATAGGTGTGTTGAAGCAGGGCTGGAACTAAACTCTGCAGGGCTCCGGCCCTCCAGGAATTGACTTTGACACCCCTGTCTTAGCATAACACATGTGAAATACAAAACAACAAAACTAAAAAAGGAGCTTTACTACACACACGATCTCTCCCAGTTTTGTCCCCTTTTTGGTTCACACACACTTTTAGGAGCATCTTTTATCAGTAGTGTTATCATAGCTGGCCTGAAACCAAAGTAAAGCTCTGCTGAGGACCAGAACATCCTCATTTTTACCTTCTGTTCAGACCTGAAGCTACTAACCTGTCCTCCTGCGCTCTGCTCTACAGACACTCTTTCATGCTTTTAGTTTGCGTCTAGTGAACTACATTTCTTTCTCTTCTCTTCTACTGTGGTGCTTGTGTGTAGCAGGCGTCGGCAGCAATGAGACGCTGATGAAGACCGCTCTTCCTCTTCCTCCTCCTCAGTTTGAGCTGGATTACTCTTAACATGTAGCAGCAGATTGTAAAGTCAGTTCTGCCAAGGATGATGGAAAAAGGCACTTTCTGTGAATACAGTACATTTGGGCACCTTTGTTTTGGGGCAGTAAATGCACAAATTGCATTTAATCTCTTGCAAATCAATTTCAGAATTATTATGATTTTGCAGAATGAAGATTAAACTCCCCCATTCACTTATTACGAAACAAAAGGTGTCTTTGCTTTGTTTTAAGCTCCATCTTGTACAGATTTTCATGGAAAGTGCCTGCAGATTTCCAGATGTTAAGCTGTGTTTGCACACTTTTGTTCTGGACTGTGAGGACTAGCTGTGTTTTAATTATGATATTATGCACTATATCTGATAGACGAAACACATTCTAACACATCAGACAGCTGACAGAAGCTCATTCAGTACATTAGAAGAAGGTCATTGCCAGTGTATGGATTTGTGTTTAGCACTGTGATATGATGTGCTCACAGCAAAAAAAGGCTTTCCAAATATCTAACAGTTCTTAAATCAAGAAGCATTTTCCAGACAAGCGCAACATATTGCTTTATTTTCAGAAATACTGAGTCAAAATGAAGTGTGCTTTTCATTAAAACAAGCAGAATAATCTGACAATGGGGAATTGTGTGTAAAATAATCTCATGTCTCTTCATTTTGACTCATTATTTCTGAAAACAAAGCAATATGTTGTGCTTGTCTGGAAAATGCTTCTTGATGTAAGAGTTTTTAGATGTTTGGACTAAACAAGACTAAACTCTAAGTAAGTAAAGCAGTGTCTCTACAGTGTTGTCTTAAGTCTGAGTTTGCAGACCTAAATGTTTAAACTAAATCACAGAGGCGATTCCTACAAGATCATGCCATATCACTCTTAGTTTTACTTATTTATTTTCTTGCTAGGGATATACAGGTGGAATTATGTGTATATATTTCACACAAGCCTTACATATCCTCATGCAATCCCTTAAATTATGGGTAAATAAATATATTTGCAAATGCACAACACTTACTGTGAAAGACAAGCCAAAACAATAGTCACTGCATATGCCATGATGATCATTTTCACCACACAAGGAAAAACATACATGCATTGGTAAATCATAATCATGACTTTAATCCAATTTTTTATTTTTCTCGTAATTAATTTTTTTTTACTTTTTCAACTCATCTCCTAATTGACATTTCATTTTGAAACCTTTAATTTATCTCATTATTGAACCTTTAATTATTATTATTATTTTTTACCTATTTAGCTTGTTTAATAATTAATTAATCTCAACTTTTTAATTTTTTTTTGAAGTTCTTATATATTTTTTCCCCTCTTTTAACTTTCTCCATCTCATAATTTCAAGGTTTTCCAGCAGGGCTTTCCACTTTTCTTATAATTTCTTTTAAATGTTGTTTTCCCCAATTTTAGACTTAGCTCATCTACATAAATAAATAGATAAATAAATTAATAAATAAAATAATTAATTAATTAATTAATTAATTATTAATTAATTAATTAATTAAAATAATAATAATAATAATTTTAAATTGTCAACTTTTCATTGGGTCTCCTAATAGACTTTTCTCACTATTTCAGCTTATTTTAACGTTTCTTGTAACTGATATTCAATAGATTTTCCCCCAATTTTTAAGACTAAATCATCTTTTCGCTGTTTTCTCCTCATTATTTCCTCATTATTTTTAATTACTATTTCTCACAAAGTTGAATTTGATCTGATCATAAATTATGTAAACAGTTAAAACTGACTTAAGTCAAAATGAAAACACTGAGTCTAATCAGTTTTATTGTGTTTTGTCGTACTTTTGACTTTTTATTTCATTTTTGAGTTACCATATGATTGTTTTATATCACACTTTCACATTTTGATCAGTTAATTTCAGACTTGGTCATAACTATGAGTTATGAAAGCATTATTTATTTCCTTGTGTGACAGAAACTGTTTTCTATATGACAACACACTGGCAGCCATTTTCATTTGTTGCATCCTATTAAACCACAGGTGTCAAACTCAGTTGCTGGAGGGCCGCAGCTCTGCACAGTTTAGTTCCACTTCTAATTAAACACACCTGATCAAACTAACTGAGGGCTTGAGTCTGGTTTGAAACCTACAGGTAAGTTTGTTAAAGCAGGGTTGTCACTAAACTATGCAGGACTGCGGGGCCCTCCAGGAACTGAGCTTGACACTGCTGTATTAAACAATATGTAGATTTACACTTACTTCAGTGTTAAAATACAAATATGGATATACACTGACGTTTATAAGGCATCTTCTCAAACACACATCTCCCTTTACTGCCTGCTGCTCCCTCCATCCTGAATCTTTTCCTCATCTTCTTTCAGTTGTTGTGCAGTATTAAACTCTCTCCTCAAGATCTTACTCCTTTGGACCCTGAGAGATGCATGTGAAATAATTTATGATATAATTTCCCATAAACAGTACTTTAATATGGACATCATAGTCTGATGAGAATGATGTGGAATATTATTGATAAATTAATAGTATGATAATTTAATGTTTTGAAGCAATGTGCGAGATAGATAAATACAGCGGGGGAAATAAGTGTTGAACACGTCATCATTTTTCTCAGAAATCATACCTCTAAAGGTGCTGTTGACTTGATATTTTCACTGAATGTTGGTAATAACCACAGAAATCCATATGTGCAAAGAAAACAATCTAATTAGTTTACAAATGAAGTTCTGTGTACTAAAATGAAATGATGCAGGGAGAAAGTGTTGAACAGATGAAGAAAGGGAGGTGTAGTTCAGCAGTGAAAGCCCAGACAGCAGCTGAAATCTCTCAGTAGTTCTTCAGCAAGCCTCTGCCCTTCCTCAGTGTAAATGAAGATCAGCTGCTTCAGTCCAACATCTACATCAGCAGGAGGATGAAGATCAAACCAGGGTGGACATTTCAGCAACACAATGATCCAAAACACAGCCGAGGAGACTCTCAGATGCTTTCAGAGAAAGAAAATCAAGCTGTAGAATGGCCAAGCCAATCACCTGATCCTAATCCAATAGAGAATACAGAATAAAGCTCAGATCTGATAGACGAGACCCTCAGAAGCATCAAGATTTAGACACTCTGTTGAAGTGCAGCAATGCATGAGGCGTCATTCTCCATATGAGAGGCGTCTTTAAGCTGACAGCACCAATAAAGCCCTTATATAAAGTATTAAAGACAGTTCAGTAGTTCAGCTCTTTCTCCTTCTGGCAGTTCATGTTTTACACATAACTCATTTTTATTTGTGTGTTGTTTTATTTTTTATGTTTGTATTGTTTGGGTTTTTATTAAAATCTGCTTCAATTCCACATCAATAGCTCTCTTAGAGATATTATTCCCAGGAAAAACATGACACAGTGTGTTTAATACGCATTTCCCCTGCTGTATACTGATCTTTTATACAGATCTAATATATTTATTGGCTATTTTCAGCCTGTCATGAATAAATGCAAGCATAAAACTGCCAGCAAGTCCATCTTTTTTCAGTGAATCTTTTATTTAAAACAATTAGTGCAAAAATTCTGTCACAAGATAGCAGCATGAAAGATAAGCATGTGTTCACTAATTGATGGATTTTGTGTGGTCACAGCATTAGTGAACGCTACCTTGTGGCCAAAACATGAGTCTAAATGAAAATAGCTTTTCCTTAAAACAAGCAGAATAATCTGCCAATGGGGGAAGCAGAATAATCTAGTGTCAAAAGGAAAGACTAGATTATTTCTCTTCCTCCATTGTCAGATTATTCAGCTTGTTTTAATGTAAATCTCTCTTCATTTAGCCTCATTATTCCTGAAAACAACACTATATTTATTACTCGTCTAGAAAATGCTTGTTGATTTAAGAGTTTGTAGATATTTGGACCAGAAACCAGACTAAAACCAGTAAGAGTTTGTTTGCAGTGGATAAAGTATGATCTTATTCTACACCATAATCCTGCCCAAAACCTAAACCCAGCCACTTCCATACTAACTGTTAAGAACCAATAGTAGTTTATTGAGCTAATAGTACTAGTTAATGGTTTGTTAATAGCATGCATTGTGCCTTAAAATAAAGTGCTGCCAAATATTCAGCTTGTTGAATATTTAGTTAGTTCTGTAGATGCATCAGAAAGTGTGTGATTTTTAGCCAGGCAGCAAGATTTCCCAGCCAAAAGAGAGTCCAGAGGAGTTCACAACAGCATCTTTCTGCTTTCCTCCTGCTCCTCAAACTCTTCTGATATTGACTGTTCATGCTGTCAGCATGTGTACTAGAGCCCCTGTTTTATTGATTTGGTTTGTTTTAATCCCTCTGTGTGTGTGTGTGTGTATGTCTCCTTCAGCTGACCACTGTGTCGGATGCCAAACTCTAAAGAAGGTTGGGAAGCCAATGACAGCGTGGATGAAAAGTCACTTGTGTTACGTGTGTGAGTGTGTGTTTATGTAGATATACTGTACTGTATGTAAGTGTCTTTCTCTCTCACACACACACACAAACACACACAGGGAAATCAAAGCTCCATCCGTCAGCAGGTTTTCATCTCAAACACACGAGCCAAAGACACACAAAGTGTCCCGTCCGCACGCTATTTTAACACGAGCTCTCCCTCTGCACAACATCCTGCTTTTACACTGCAAAAATGCAAGGCTTGTGTCTTGTTTCTAGCCCAAATATCTACAAGTTCTCAAATCAACAAGCATTTTCTAGACAAGCACAAAATATAGTGTTGTGTTCAGACTTAATGAGGCTAAATGAAGAGAGTTTTACATTAAAACAAGCAGAATAATCTGAGGATGGGGGAAGAGAAATCATCTTGACTTTCCTTTTGACATAAGGTTACTTTGCTTTCTCCATTGTCAGATTATTTAGTTTAAGGAAAAACTCTCTTCATTTCAGTATATTACTTCTTAAAACAAGCCGATATGTTTCGCTTGTCTAGAAAATGCTTCTTTATTTAAGAGTTGTTAGACATTTAGACTAGATGCAAGTCAAAAAATACAGATAAGAAAAGCATTTTTATGCAGTGTACGAGATCATGATGAGTTCATTTAGTTTTGGAACACTGGAGATGAGCGTCAGTCTCTATATTCTTGCTTTATTCTGTTGGCGAATCGACAAGTTACACAGTAGTTTTGCCTGTAACTTCAGACAAACAGACACTCTTTCATCCTTCAAAGAGCAGAAGCTTCAGTTTTGTTTGATAAACTCATAAAAATCAAGCTGTTAGTTAGAAAACACAGATTCCAGTTCAGCAAAACTTTGATTTAAGAGTTCAGTTTTGTCTTTTGATGTCCAGTTAAAGGAACACTCCACTTTATTTGGTCAATAGTCTCAGTTTACAGCTCTCCTAGAGTCAAACACTTGAGCTTTACCATGTTTGAGTGCATTCAGCCGATCTCTGGGACTGGTTGGAGCACTTTTAGCTTAGCTTAGCACAAATCATTGAATTGGATTAGACCGTTAGCATCTCGCTCATAAATAAAATGCGTTTCAGCACATTTCCTATTTAAAGCTTGACTCTTCTGTAGCTACATCATGTACTGAGATGGACTGATATTATGCAGAGCTTATTTAACAAGCTTATTTTTAGCTCCTGCGTATTATAATCGCACTGCTTTAGCTACGACAGTAACGTTCCTCGATTATTACGCCAGAATGAGATTATAGTTGCTGGTCATTTCCACCCAGAAAATAGCAACTTTTGTTTTTCCGTCAGTGCTGGTGCAGGATGTGACTATAATGGAGTAAAGCTTTAACTAAGAAAATTCCAAAAATATTTTGAGTGAGATGCTAACGGTCTAATCCGATTCAATGATCTATGCTAAGCTAAGCTAAAAGTGCTCATATCAAACCCCAATATCAGCTGAAGGGTTTAAAAAATGGTAAAGCTCAACTATTGAACTCTAGGAGAGCTGTAAAATGAGACCGTTTACAAAATAGGTGGTTTTCCTTTAACAACAGTCCATCCATAAATGAGATATTGGATTTTACTGTCAGTATTTCAAGGGTAAAGTCCAGATGGTTTTACAGTATGGGCAGGAAATGTCCAGCATTGTTAGCTATGGTGTGATCACTTTAATAGGAACTCTTTGGAGACAGAAACTGTCATGGGAGATGTATTATGTGTTGTGATGTCTTACGGTACACTTTTATGATCAGTTAATAAGTGAGAATGGTACAGTCCAGGTCTTCTACTTGTAGTGACTTACACGTATACTGTGATCTCTAACACAAACCCAAGGGTTAATGTGACACTACAAACAACGGCGAGTTGCTGTTTTCTTTTATTCCATGTAGAGTTTCGTAACGGAGCTGTTTGTCTCTTTCTTTTTAATGATTGCGTTGCAGAAAGCAGGCTTCGTCTATAAATATATACAGTATATGAACAGATGAGCTCCACAATTAGAATACGCACACCTGTATGTCATGGACAAGCCTGCGTTTGTTTTGTTTTGTGTAGATATTAATGCATAATAATGAGGTGTAGATGGGAAATATTCCTGTATACAGTACGTTTAGCCTTAGTTTACTCAGATTTTAAGTCTGGTACTTTATATTTGTATGATTTTTCTTGATTTTTTTATTAAACCTGCTACATTAATAATGGGTACAGTGCTAAATACAAGCAGATGCTAATGCTAGCACCTGTAACATCCGCAGTGTTTGCACAACTAATCACGTTAGCGAATACACGTTTGGAGCATTTCCATGGCTAGATGATGAAAATATCAACAATAAGGAATTGTAAAGTAATCCTGGGTGGTCTGTCTTTTGATACTTGAATGATTCTGCTTTTATAGATCTCTCTCTGTCTCTCTCTCTCTCTCTCTCTCTCTCTCTCTCTCTCTCTCTCTCTCTCTCTCTCTCTGTATATGTATATGTATGTACTGTATGTATTTTGTTTGCTGTTGCCGTCACGTCTAGAGAGGAACGTCTTTTTAAAGCTCAACATATCATGATGCGAGACTGACGACGGTATCTCTGAGAGACACAGAATCAAAGAGAACGATTGTAAATAATCTTGGGCTTCCAGTCTTTTTTATGATTATTATTTTTCATAATTGTACATTCAATAAATGAAGAGATGGTATCCGGTGTCCTGTCGTTTTTTATTTTTTAAGGATGATTTGAAATCAAATCTTGTTTTCTTTTCCATAAATGTTTAAATGCCAGCCCATTCCAATATCATCAGTGGTTATTAGCTGATAGAAATTGGCCAGTGAGGGCCTGCTGTGCCTACTAGTAGGCTCAGAAGGCTGTTATCATCCATCCACATGGTTAATCAGCTATAGATCACATATGGCTGCAGTCGGATGTTAACAAAAATCATGTTTATTATTTATTAAATTTCCCATTAGTTGTATTTTATTAATGTCTTCTCCAATCACAGTAATGTAAAAACAGATCTGCAGTCTTCTCTATTAGTGTAGCTGATTAACCATGTGGATAGATGATAACAGCCTTCTGAGCCTATCTATCAGCTGATAACCACTGATATTGCTCATTCAGTCCAGTGATAACACTCGAAGTGGGTGTAAATGCAGGGTTCCTCACAATTTCTTCATGTTGTCCCAACACAAATCCATTCAGTTAATCGTTATTACAATTGAAAGTGGATTCAACATACAACAATTAAGTTGTTCCCATTTCCCCTCATTTATTTCTGCTGTTGAAGGTCATTATGTGATCTTGATCTTTCTTCCAGCAACGTTTATAACCTTGAACAGCTGTAGAAGTGTGTTTTCTGCTCATGTGTAACAGTGTGCAGTGCTGTATAGTGTGTGTTGGTGTGATATATACACTACAGAAGCCTTGTAATAAACTGCTGTAGGGAGTGATGTTACTCAGACTCAAATGTTCCCTGTAATAACACATGAACTCTGGAATCTGAAGAAAAAGCTCCAGGATAGACACATTCTCACCCTCTTTCCTGACCTTTCCTTCCTCTTTGGTATTGATAAGTGCTCAGGTGTGACTGGTAACAAGGCTTTGTTCACCATCTTTGATCAATTTTAGAATTTCTCTACATATTATTTCTGATATTATTTCAAACCACTGAAATGTCAGTAAAGGTCACTTTGTTGAAGTGTAGAGCTGAATTTACAACATCAGAAGAGGACAGAGCAGAGATCAACATCCCATAATGCAATTCACCACCGCTAATAAACACTTAAAGCACACAAACTGTTCATTAGCAGATATTGTTTACAGTGTAGTAAAGTTCTTTTATTCACATTTTAGGGGATTATTTTGCTGTTGTTCTGCTTAAGATTGTGTTTTTGTGTGTAGATAATAATTGAAACTCAAACTCCAAGTTGCAAAAGTTTTATTCAAAAACACTGAAGTATCAGAAATGCCCTTATTTTAGAGCTGCAGGATGAGCAGTTGTGCACGATATATTAACGTCCTGATAATGTTCAGTTTTACAACAGACACGGTAACAATTCACACGACATAACGGAAACATTTCCCAGACCAACATGCAGATTACAATATCAAAGAAACGCTTTCAGATCAGATTATGCAAGCTGAATTATTAGTTTAAAGAGTGATAATGTCCTCTTATTGTTCTGTCCTTGAGCGTTGACAAATGTACCACAAAAAATATACAATCAAGTAATTGTTTTTGGAGCATGTCTGCGTTAGTAAACAGGCGTTTCCATTGGCTGTGCCTATATTTGTGTGCTGAAATGTTTTTTAATGTGCTTTTTGGCTTGTTTGTTTAATGATTCATGTGCTTCTACAGTTGTGGAGTCAACTCAGCCGTTAATGCAATGGCTTTTTATTGATTTTTTTCTTCTGCTGACTTCTTCTTTTTATCGGTGTAGACGACCATATTAAGTTATTAAGACCATAATAAGACATATTAAGCCAAAACAACAGCAGCAGATTGTTAACCAGTCACCAGATGAACTTTCCTGAAAACAACAACAACAACATGGAATCTGTAGTCAGCCGCACAAACAGTCATCATGTTAATACACTGTAAAACATGATCATAAGATCAAAAATGAATGACAACATACAGCTGAAGGAAGAAATGATGAGCCCTCCTGTGGATATTCTTCAAGACACTAGTATTCAGCTTAAAGTGACATGTAAAGGCTTCACTAGGGTAATTAGGGTAAAGTTAGGGTAATTAGGCAAGTCATTGTATAACAGTGGTTTGTTCTAGAGACAATCCAACACTAATATTGCTGAAGGGGCTAATAATATTGACCTTAACATGGCTTTAAAACTATTAAAAACTGCTTTTATTCTAGCCCAAATAAAACAAATAAGACTTTCTCCAGAAGAACAAATATTAGAGGAAACACTGTGAACAATTCCTGAATCTGTTCAACATCATCTGGGGAATAATTGAAGAAGAAATTCACAGGAGTGCCAATCATTTTGACTTCAACTGTGTGTGTGTGTGTGTGTGTGTGTGTGTGTGTGTGTGTGTGTGTGTGTGTGTGTGTGTGTGTGTGTGTGTGTGTTGTTTTAATATCTTATTCTGGTTTCAAGTTATGCAAATATGTGTAATTGATGTAAATTGAAGTAACTTGTAAAGTTAATTTGATTCAACTTAAAGGTTTAAGGCAGCAACACATTTTTACAGTGTTTTCTGATCAACCAGCAGTTCACCGATGGATAACTCATCAGTGATTCTCAATCCGCTCCTCATGATCCACTACTCTGCACTCTTTCTATATATGTTTTCACTTCAGATGTTTGTTTTAATGTGATCATAAGTGCCCTGATAAGTGCACACTACACAGCAGATTCCGCCTTGCTTCCAGTTCAAAGGATTTTTATTGTGTGATTTGAGTTTAAACTGTATTTATGTACAGAAGTATATTATCCAAACTCCTCTAGTAAGTGTCGTCTGTGTGGTATAGTGCAAATGCATTTAGAGCTGTCTAGTTTCATCTATAATGTGTCCCAGAACACCTCCTGAAGCGCTTTCAAAGATTGGATTTATCTGTCTCGAATGCGTTTGGAGGACATTGACTCATGTCCTTTTCACAATCAGATAGATATCAAAACCCCAAAAAAGTCCCCTGCTCAGGGAGTAGGGAGCAATAAATGCTGTATACTGACAATATCAATAAAGCAGTTCAGGCATCTCTTCTAATGAGCTATATGGTGATATGAATCAGGTGTGATAAGATCAAAAGTAATAAGAGACCTGTGAAATATGCAGAGCGGTGGAGTGAGAGGAACTGAGAATGATTAAATATGTTTGATGCAACTGATTTTAGGACCCTCAGAGGATTAGCTATAGTCAGAATCAGAGTTTACAACAGAGTTTTTGATCGCTCAGTGTGTTTTTCCTGATCATTAACATGTCTGATCAGGGGCGATCAGGTTTGGTCTCGGAGAGGAGCCTCAGTCCTATAGAGCTTTACTCAGGGTGCCCATTATACATCGAAGATCAACTCTTTCAGTAATGTTAGTTTGAGTTATACATGCTTCAGTAAATCAAACCGATGTGTTAATTCAAGTTAAATCTAATCTATTTAGTCAAGTTTTCAGGATTTTGCAGGATATTTAGTGTATTCTGACCTATATTGTTCTCTGATTAGCTATTTCAGAGGTTACTGTAGGTCAAACTATAGAATCTATATGTCTAATTTGACTTGTAGTCTTGTGAACTCTTACAGTGTCTATCGGTGCTGTAAATCTGCCAGTTTCAGACTGTTGAATGTAGACTAATTGGCACAATTATGCATTCACAATGGTATGAACCATTATAGGGGTGGTTAAGTGTATATTTATATTACTCATTATTTTCATTATTAATATAATTATTTAAGAGACAGATCAGAGCTAAATATCTCTCACCATTTAAATGGGTTACTCCCTAATCACTACCGACAAATAATAACTTGACTTCTAGTTTGGAAAAGTGTCAGAAGGTGGATTTCTCCATGAATCATCTGTTGATCTGCATCAATCATCACCAATACTGCAGAAGACCTACTGGAACCAGCATGGACCAAGATTCTGACAGAAATCAGTCAAGTTTGGTGAAGGAGAAATCATGGTTTGGGGTTCATTCAGTATGGGGGCATGCGAGAGATCTGCAGAGTGGATGATCAACATCAACAGCCTGAGGTGTCAAGACATTTGTGCTGCCCATTACATTACAAACCACAGGAGAGGGACAATTCTCCAGCAGGATAGCGCTCCTTCTCAGACTTCAGCCTCCACATCAAACCTCCTGAAAGCAGAGAAGGTCAAGAAAAGGCCAGCCCAGTCACCAGACATGAACATTATTGAGCATGATGAAGGAGGAGGTGTTGAAGATGAACACAAAGACTCTTGATGAACTCTGGTAGTCCTGCAGAAACGCTTTCTTTGCCATTCCAGATGACTTTATTAATGCGTGATTTGAGTCATTCAGAGATGTATGATGCAGTCCTCCAAGCTCATGATGGAGTCAGACACAATATTCATTCTGTTTCCACTGCAGCATGACTTTATATTCTATACTGGACATTATTGAAGGTTCAGTGATGAGACTTTAGTCTAAGCAGAGTCAGACCGCACTGTCCTAATGAAATCATTCAACATCAAGACATGATCAGATTTTATTGTGCTCAAATAAGCTAAATCTAGAGGCCTTTGCCTTTCATAGAGACACTTCTGACACCAAATCATCAGCTAGAAGACCAGTTATTATTTGCTGTTCCTAAAACTAAGCCCACAAGACTTTTGTCAGGTGGTGTACATCTTGTTTGGCATCCTTCAGAGGGGAGTAAGCATTAATTTGGGAATCAGTCCCCCTAAACCCTCCTGTAATTCACACCCTGGTTTGACTCCTAATCAACTCTTTTAATATCTCAGACTAAACCTTGCATCTCCAGGACCAAACCTGCCCACAGCTTCATTAAACCGAGAAGTCTTTATGAAAGAATGTTTTAATCTAGTTAGAAATGCTCAAGATCATCAGCGCTGGATTGTAACAGTCTCAAGTGTGACTGAAATTTCAAGCATTAAAGCCATTTTTACAAACAGATTATGAAAACATTTACATTCATTTGCCTTTCTGCCTTGTGTTCTTTCATGTTTCTATCCACCATCAATGTCTCTCGAATATTCCTCTAGGCATCTCATCAGACTAAGGTAAACTTTGTAATCATATACTTGTTCAGTTGAGTCTGGTTGTCGATCAGACAGTGGTCACGGACAGCAAAGGGTTGTAGACTTTCTTCCCATCCACAGAACTGGATCCATGAGCCAGCAGCTCCTGAATGGTGATCCAGTTGTCCAGGATGCGGCGGCTGCGCTTCTTCATGCTCTTTTTCTGGCTCAGCTCCAGTATGGAAGCCTGTGGTCCGGAGTCTTGCTCCTTTTCTTTCTCCCTCAAGAAGTCCAGTCGACTCTGCATCATGAACTCCCGACGTCTCCGATGTTCTCGGGCTCTCAGTAGCTGCTGCTTGCGCTCCTCTTTGCTCCAATATCGGCCCATTTTCATTTCACTCACCGCATCATCATCTGTGGTCATCCCGCTGCGCTCCTCACGAATCTTCATGGCACGAGCCTTCAGCAAACGGTCTCTTACAGGACGTTTAGCGACGTACCTTGAACCATCGCTGCGTATCTTGACCTTCCACTCCATCCTAGGTGAAGATGGAGGTGGAATATTCAAGGAAGCTGCAGTGGTGTCTTTATTAGTACAAGGCGAAGTGCTGGAGGGAGTAGGATCCTCTTCAATATTCCCATCGTTGAGAGTCACATCTCTCAATTGCATGCAGCTCTGATAGCGTTGAGGCAGTGTGGTACTGCAGTGACGGCGGGACAGATATGGGCTATTTTCAGCACTCCGTCCCCCTTTTACTACCCCACTACCACCATTTGTATGGGATCCCCTTCGTGCTCCATCCAAACCCTTCCTACTGCTGCCGTTCCTAACCCTTGCACCTGGATTTTTGACGTCCCCCAATTCTTCGCTCTTTTTCTTGGCATCTGCAGAATTTGGATTCCTATCCCTTGTTTTGTGTCGGGGCGTCCGAGGTCGCATGGTTGCAGAGGCACTGGAGTCTCCGGCTGCAGAAAGCGAAGGGTTTCGTTCACTAGCCAGAGGTGTGCTCCTACAGCTTTCCCCTCCAGTATTATATGCACTTGTGCTTTCCTTATCAGAACGCTCCCTTTCTGGGATCTCGTTGATGTCTGAGAGATCATGGTGGATTGATTCTGCTCCTCCACATCTTGCCTTTGCTCCCTTTTCTTCATCGTCCTCTTCATCGGCTGGCCAGACCTTTAAGCAGCGTTGGCGCAACTGCTGCATCTTTTGTGCACGCAAAACATTGCGCCATTTAAACTCCAGATGACGTATTTCCTCATCAAGGAGAGCGATTTCGTGCTGCATCAAACTCTCGTTGCAATTCATGTCCACAGGAATGCTTCCCCCTGCAAAGTCACACTGGTTTCTTCCATCCAAGTACAGAAGTGCGTTTCCGTTCTTCTCGTAAAGGCACCGGATCTCCAGAAGCTCTCGGTAGCGCTCATATTCTTCTTCGGTTAACCCTGGCACTTTGCTTGATCCCAATGATTCAGAAGCTCCGTGGTCCACTCCATCTGGTCCCAGTAAAGAGTCATTGCTGTAGTGGAACTCAAATCCATGCTGAGCCGCTCGAAACTTGCGCAGACTGCCAGGCGTATTGGTGGCGTTGGTGGTGCATGCACTGGTGGCATCTTCAGCCAGTTCTGAGGACTCTTCACAGCGTGTGCTTTCATCCGTGCGGCCCACACCACTGTCCAGCTCCTGGCTGTTATTGAGGGCCGTGTGCCACAAATTCGGCCGATTAGCTCGAATCCCACTGATGTCACTCAGCAGGGAGCTGGCTTTGCTCCGGTGATGTGGGCTGGGTAAGTTTGAGGCGTTCTCCAAGTCCTCCAGATCCAGCCCCATGCCCAACTCTAGATCCAGATCATCAGCCTCATTCTGTTTTAGTTGATGAAGAAAGAAAAGACATAAATGAGCAAACCATTGCAAAATACTTGCAGAATCAAGGTACCACTTACTTTACAGTGCTGTTTTGTATGTGCAGTTGTAGAATTATTAGCCCTCCTGCATATTTTCCCCCAATTTTCTGTTAACCGAAGAGCAGATTTCTCCAACACATATTTAATCATAACAGTGTTAATAACTCATCTCTAATAACTGATGTATTTTCTCTTCTCCATGATGACAGCACATAATATTAGACTAGATATTCTTCAAGACACTAGTGTTCAGCTTAAAGTGACATTTAAAGGCTTCACTAGGGTAATTAGGGTAAAGTTAGGGTAATTAGGCAAGTCATTGTATAACAGTGGCTGACCCAACCAGATTTCTTGTGGCGCGGGAATAAATTTCCGAATAAACCGCGGTAGGTAACAGTGGTGTAATTTGAATGGGAGCGGGCGGTCTAACAATATAGCAGCTCCCGAGTCTCGACGTTATTCTGTGATTTCCTCATTCTTATTGACTGTTACACATGCTGAACGCATGATACATGACAAAGTGAAGATGCGCTGTCCTTCAGCTTGCATCAGGCAAGTCTAATGTATGGGAGTCTTTTTCATGCGTCATAGATGCAAATGGAAAAAAATGACCCTTTGCACGATGTGATAATACCTCAAAGTTTTACCCTTTAGCAGTCACAAGACTGGAACTTAGGGTTTAAGGCAGCCCTCATGTCTCATCACAAAGGGGTAAACAAAACTGACATTTAGCCTACAATCCTTGCACAGCCTATGTTGTTATCATCTGTTATTTCTCTCTTTTGGTACCCAATTTTAGATTTTGGAAACCAGATCTAAATTTTGCAGGAACAGTCGGGTCGGGTAGAAAACGGGGCTGCGGGTGAACAAAGGCTGAATATACAGCGGGAGCGGTCGGGTGCGGAATAAAACCTTGCAGGAGCGGACAGGACTGGGACTAAAAAAATTGTCCTGCACAGATCTCTAGTTAGTTCTGGAGACAATCCAAAACTAATATTGCTGAAGGGGCTAATAATATTGACCTTAACATGGCTTTAAAACTATTAAAAACTGCTTTTATTCTAGCCCAAATAAAACAAATAAGACTTTCTCCAGAAGAACAAATATTAGAGGAAATACTGTGAACAATTCCTGAATCTGTTCAACATCATCTGGGGATAACTTGAAAAAGGAAGGGCGAATAATTTAGACTTTTACTGTACATACAAAATTAAGGTAGTGTTTAATTGTAGGGTTAACCAATGTAGTTACCCTACATAACCTAGTTCTTTCTTAGGTAAACACATCACTGTAATAAATGCAGGGTCCCACACAATTCGTTCATGTTGTCTCAACACAAAAATGGATTGTTAACCTCATTGTTTTTATAACTATGAACTTTTAAATAAATTGTGTTTTCTCAACTCTTTTTCAATTAGTAGTATGAACAAGCAGCTAAATAAATGTTTTCATGATCATGATAGTTCACCCAAACATGAACATTGCTTTAATTCCCCCTCATTACATCCCAAATACCTGAGAGCTTCCTTCATCTTCAGAACACAAATTTAGATGTTTTAAATGAAAAGCGAGAGCTCTTTAATCCTTCATAAACAACAAGGGTCATGAGATTTTAAAGTCTAGAAAAGAAAGCAAGAACCCAGTTAAAAAATGTCCACGTGACTTTAGTTGATCAACACACTCAGATATAAAGGTACAGAATCTGTCACTGGGGTGCCACCTTTTCAAAAGGTACACTTTTGTACCGTACAGGTGAACATTAATACCTTTAGGGTTCACTTTTGTATCTTTAAGATTCACTTTTGTACCTCTTAAGTTACTGTGAGGTACACCTTTGTGCTTTTGAGGTATTAATATGTACCTTTTAAGGACCTGTTAGGATCAAAAATGTACCTTTTGAAAAGGAACCGCCCCAGTGACAGATTTAGTACCTTTATTTCTGAGAGTGATGAAATTATACGAAGCTACAAGAACCAAAAAAAACAACAACTGTGAGTCAGCCAATGTCTCTTCTGCAGCGTCAGGTCAGGGTGTGTGTTTACTACAGGCAACACAGCCTGCTGCAATTACAGTCAGCAATGCCACACACAGCCATTGTTTTACTAATGGTAAACTGAAACCTGAATCTGACATGCCAGAAGAGAAAATCTAGGTGAATATGGAGTCAGTTTTACAGTATTTAATAACAGAGTTTTAATTTTGGGGTGAGCTAATCATTTAACTCATGTGTATTGTTCAGATTGACTCCCCTTCGGTTATGTTGGTGCTGTTTTTGCCGCCATTGACTTCCATTATAATCACATTTGTTTGATAGCAAACCCACGACAGCCATGATGACAGCCATGATGATCAACAGTACAAATTCCAAACTGTTCCCAACAGGGAAACCAGCAACAGTCAAGAATGCATGATTATCTGCTTATCTGCTGGCTTTACAACCAATAAATGTGATTATAATGAAAGTCAATAGGGCAAAAACAACACCAACATTACCAAAGGGGAGTCAAGCTGAACAGAGTGTGTTGATGCGTTTTTAAAGATTTTCAAAGCATTTTCACAAAACATGTGTCATAATAAGGTTTGTCAGCTAAAATTATCCCATTTGCTGAAACACAGAGAAAGATGAGGCCAAATAAAGACTCAAAATCAGCCCAGAGTGGATGAAAACGACCCAACAGCACACAAGGGGTAAGCACACATGTTGTAAAATAAAATATAGCCACACTCATGCTAGGAATTGTGTGCAAAGAAATTAATTTCTAAATGATCAACAGCAAAAAGAAACATAAAGAAGTTCAGATGTCCCGTAGTGAACAGCAGAGGGCAGTGTGGATCTTACTAAGCTCAAGGTCTGCTACTTTGACTGACTTTAGGTTTCCCCATCTGTTGTACCGGACAATCAAACGTGAGGTTTCTCCAAATGAGCCACCTGTGCTGGGGAATATACTGGCCCAAGGGCTCACACACACCATCTGGACCTTTCCTAAAACACACCATCACACACACACACTTGTCTGCTACTGAGCCCAAATCTTAAACACCATAGTTTCAGTGACCGTTTCCAAAATTACCCTTCAGTGTTCATTTGTTGTTAGTCCTACATTTGGTTTAATCGTTTTCTGTTAGTTTGGGTACCAATTCCCACTAATAACTACTGGCACAAACGTGTTCCTGGAGTTTTGTATGACTAGATCTGAACTGCTAAGATCCTATGGAGTGTTTCGGGTTCCTTTTCTGGCCTTTAAACGTCCATGGCTTTCTATGGAGGATGAAGGAGCTCTCGCATTTCATTTAAAATAGCTTAATTTGTGTTCTGAAGATGGACGACGGTCTCGGGGCATTAAACCAGAGAGAGTGAGTAATTAAAAGCATAATTAAAATGTTGGGGTGAACTTATTCTTTAAGTGCATGTATGGCACACATACTGTAGAATGTAACCACAATCATGCTAGGAATTGGGGAATATACTGGCCCAAGGGCTCACACACCATCTGGACCTTCCCTGAAACACACCATCACACACACACACACACACTTGTGCGCTACAGACCCCAAATCTTAAATGCCACAGTTTCCAACATTATCCTTCAGTGTTCATTTGTTGTTAGTCCTATATTTGGTTTAATCGTTTTCTGTTAGATGGGTCACTCTTTAGTTTACTTACCAACTCGCACTAATAACTGGCTGATAACCTGCCTATTTTTAATATATTGGCTGTTTATTAAAGTATATTCCTCATGATCTTATTCTACACCCCTAATCCTACCCAATACCTAAACCCAATTATTAATAAGCTATTTTACTAATTTAGTATACTATGAGGAATTGGGTTTAGGTATTGGGTAGGATTAGTGGTGTAGAATAAGATCATGAGGAATATACTTTAATAAACAGCCAATATAACTATTAATAAGCAGCTAATTAGTAGTTTATTGAGATAGAAAAGTCTTAGTTATTATTATCACGAGGCAAACTTCTGCATCTGACCTGTTTCTGTATAAATATTGAATGTGTTGGTGGACGGTGGCTCAGTGGTTAGCACTGTGGCCTCACAGCAAGAAGGTCTCTGGTTTGAGTCTCAGCTTGGTCAGTTGGTGTTTCTGTGTGGAGTTTGCATGTTCTCCCTGTGTTGGTGTGGGTTTCCTCCGGTTTCCCCCACAGTCCAAACACATGCGCTATAGGGGAATTGATCAGCTAAACTGGCCATAGTGTATGAGTGTGTGTGTGTGAGAGAGAATGAGTATGTATGGGGTTTTCCCAGTACTGGGTTGCAGCTGGAAGGGCATCCGCTGTGTAAAACATATGCTGGAATTGTTGGTGGTTCATTCCACTGTGGAGACCCTTGATAAATAAGAGACGAAGTAGAATAAATGGAATATTGAATACGATTAAAGAATTGTACATATCCAGATGTTTCTTATTGTTAGTTTGAATTGCTTTATTAAACAAACACTGAAACAAATATTCTGCATACTGCCGTCCACTGATGTGATTATTATATGCAAATGAGGCGTGTTTTCCGAGATCCTGATTTGCTTGCACAGCTTCATGTCAAATATCATCAAGCTAAATGAAGTTTCTAAAGGCCCTAGACGGGCATGTTGACTTGGTCTATTTGTATTCATGAACTAGTTCTTCCTTCGGGGGGTTGCATTATGTTTTATTTAAATATTTACCGGTGGGATACGGACTGTTGCTATGGCTTCCACATGGGCTAAAGATGATGAATTGGGCTGTTAAAGTATGTTGGCAGCCTATGGGGTTTGTCCCCAATCAATGAAGACTCACACTGAAAGACAATGATCTGCATGTTATCTTAATGTAAACAAACTGGTGCTCAAGCTGTCTTTAGTGTGTTGTAGCTTCATCAGAGCTCTGCATGAAATACTGTATCCTGCTCAGGGTGACCTTCAGGTTCAGGATGATGGATGAAACCGTGTCTTTATTGCATTAACTGCGCATTTATATTTGTATTTATTAGAGGTAAATGGGGGGCAGTGTGGTGGCTCAATGGTTAGCACTGCAGGAAGGTCTCTGGTTTGAGTCTCGGCTGGGTCAGTTGGTGTTTCTGTGTGGAGTTTGCATGTTCTCCCCGTGTTGGCGTGGGTTTCCTCCGGGTGCTCTGGTTTCCCCCACAGTCCAAACACATGCGCTATAGGGGAACTGATCAACTACATTGGACGTAGTGTATGAGTGTGTGTGTGATGAGTGTGTATGAGGGTTGCAGCTGGAAGGGCATCCGCTGTGTAAAACATATGCTGGAATAGTTGGCGGTTCATTCCCTGGTGATCCCTGATGAATAATGAAAATGAATAAATGAATTTTCATTCGTATAGCACTATTCTTACGTAACATGTAACTCAAAGTGCTTCTCAAGCATAAGCAAATATTTAAAATATATCTACTATTTGATTCTGAACACAGTCGATGTCTCTGATGGAAATGAAAGGGATGAGTTTTGGAGCTTGTGTGTGTTATAGGATGGCCTAAAGTGTGTGTCGCTCTAAAACATGACCTTGAGTCCAACAAAAGACTGTGGAGCCGGCTCTGTGTCCTCATTCCTCCTTGCCTTTTTCTCTCTCTTTTCCATTTATTTCCTCGTCTGGGTTTTTGTCCTTCTCTGACCTTTCCTGTCTGCTTTGGTTTGTAAACAGAGGACAGAATAAAGCCGTGTGTTCACCTGTGAGCTCCAGCACATTTGTCTGCTGCCGCTTGAATGAGCAGACTGTTATAATGATGTCTGAATGTGTTGCTTTAACAGCTTTAATAATCATTTAGCATTTTCTAAACTGCAGCATTTTCAGAAATAGTGGTGTGTCACTACTAAATCCAAGTGAAAACGAGGTTATTTAGCTTGTTTTAAAGGGAGAAAGTTGCTTAATTTTGGTATTTTATTTCTTAAAACAAGTCAATATGTTTTACTTGTCTAGAACATCCTTCTTGATTTAAGACTTTTTAGATATTTGGATTATAAACAAGACGAAAACTCTATTAAGAAAAGCATTTTTGCAGTGTAATGCTCAACCCTTGTGTGCTGTTAGTCAGTCTCCTTTGGTGATGTTGGGGCTGTTTTTGCCCCATTGACTTCCATTATAATCACATTTATTGATTGTAAAGCCATGACAGCAGATAATCAAGGGGAGTCAGTCTGCCCACAGTGTATTGTTGAGTTTATGAAGGATTTTCAAAGTATTTTCCCGGAATATGCATCAAAATAAGATTTGTCAGCTAAAATAATCCCGTTTGCTGAAACACAGAAAAAACAGGTTAAATTAATCCTCAAAATCAGCCCAGAGTGGATGAAAACGACCCAACAGCACACAAGGGTTAATGAATGATCTGTAGTATGCAGATATAATGAGGTTGTCTATTATAAAGTGACTCACCTCGATGTCTGGTCGTGCCAGGAGCAGAGAGATATTGGTGCTGTCCTCTCTGGTCAAGATGGCCACGGCTTCCTCTCGGTTCTGAACGTCCACACCATTAATCTGCACACAATAACATCAGTTTATGTCTGGTGTAAGGTTTAATTGAAAAGGGGGGAGGAGCTATCGTATGCTCCGCCCTCTCATCATGTTCCGGTTGAGATTACGTCAAACAGCCAATAGCAAAGTGCAGATTTAAAAGCACTTCACTTTAATATCAGAGTTGTTCCTGGAAGCGGATTAGGACTGAACTCTTCTGTTTGTGTTCGTCTTGTGTTACCTGCAGGATTCGGTCTCCCTCTCGGATTCGGCCATCTTTAGCTGCGATGCTGTTAGGGTTGACCTGCAATAATGTAAAACAGGGTTTCTCAGACATTCACAGTCAATTTTATATTGATATCACTTTAGTTTATAACTGAAGCTGTGTAGTGTTTAACTGCAATGCTTCTGTTGCAAAAACACTTTTCCCACTTAGAGTTTTAGTCTTGATTTTAGTCCAGAAATCTAAAGATTCCTAAATCAAGAAGCATTTTCTAGACATGTTAAACATTATAGGTGGGCATAGATAATTTTTTTAATCTAGATTAATCTCACTGTAATCTTGGAATTAATCTAGATTAAAATGGCTAATTTGAATTCTGCCGAAGGCGTTCAGAATATGTGTGCTGCCCAAATAATCACTAAAGTAAGTCTTTGAGAACGGGTTTCTCCAGCCAGGTGGTGCATTAGACCAGGGGCTCATCTCCTGTTTCCAAATGCATCACAAACTGCTTGAGGAACTGTTCTACTCTGATAATTGGTGATGAAAATAAATGAGGTTCAATAAGATGTAAGATGTGTGTTTACTCACTGTTTATTCAGTTACACATCAATGTTGAGCTGTCGGCCTACATAAGCTCTAAACAGCGATTCTTGATGACCTTAACCTGACTAAAGTCATAACTGAACTTAACAGAAATGGAATGAAGATGTGTGGAGTATGCAGATATCATTGTGAAATGCCTAAGTTTTTTTCTTTCCATTTGGCGTGCGTTATTAAACTTCACAACACTCTCACCACTCCTTACTCCTTATTTGCTCTAATGACAGTTTGTCATGGGGGCATGAATGAAGTGTTCATGAGTGAATGTGAAACTGCAGTTAAAGTCACACAAAATGACAGGAAACTCTTACATGAGAGCACTTCTTGTAAACACCTTCATTATATTATTGTCTATTAAGGTGAATAACTAGACTACAGATGTCCATGTAAGAGTAGTCAGTAGTGTCTTCTGAGTAAGTGAAAGATCCAGAAGGGCATCCTGCTGATTTGATTCAGAGAGCCACTGTTTTATCAGACAACTCACCGGTCAGGTATACATTAGTGTTAAATATCAAGGTGATAGTCATCATAGCTTGCGTAGAATAGACCCAGCTCCCAACCCAACTTTGAGAATAGATTAATGCGATATTTTATTTATCACCCGATAAAAGTCTCGCGTTAACACCGATAACAGCCCACCACTAATATAAATATAGTGTTGTTTTTAGAGATAATGAGTCAAAATGAAGTGAGTTTCTCCTTAAAACAAGCAGAATAATCTGACAATGGAGGAAGCAGAATAATGTAGTTTTTCCTTTTGACACTAGATTATTCTGTTTCCCTCATCGTCAGATTATTCTGCTTGTTTTACTGTAAAACTCTCTTCATTTAGACACATTATTTCTGAAAACAACACAGTATTTATTACCTGTCTAGAAAATGCTTCTTGATTTGAGAGTTTGTAGATATTTGGACTAGAAACAAGACTAAACCTCTCAGTATGAGTTATTTTGCAGTGTGGCTGTAACTTGTTACCAATAGAAATGGTCTATGAAACAAACAAATACAAACTTTCCACAAAACTACAAAGCATATCTATGAGCTTAAAGGTGATTAATGTGCTGTGATCATAATGCTTAAGCGGGTTATCAGATGAGATGAAACACTGCTTTAGATTTAATACGACGTGTGATTTAAAAGTGTGATTTATGTAATGTTCACAGCCCTCCCTCAGCTTCATTCATTATTCATCAGTAGACCCACACACTCATCTGCTAGTCTAGTCATTT
The DNA here is from genome assembly GCA_903798195.1 of Danio kyathit. Lineage (NCBI taxonomy): Eukaryota > Metazoa > Chordata > Actinopteri > Cypriniformes > Danionidae > Danio > Danio kyathit. The sequence goes on along the minus strand of LR812541.1, from coordinate 312,195 downwards.
ACTTCTGTACATGTGTGCACATATATATTTATTCAGTTTTTATTTAATTATTGAATAATAAGCGAGCAGCACGGTGGCGCAGTGGGTAGCACGATCGCCTCACAGCACGAAGGTCGCTGATTCGATCTTCGGCTGGGTCAGTTGGTGTTTCTGTGTGGAGTTTGCATGTTCTCCCCGTGTTGGTGTGGGTTTCCTCCGGGTGCTCCGGTTTCCAGTCCAAACACATGCGCTATAGGGGAACTGATCAACTAAATTGGCCGTAGTGAATGAGTGTGTGTGTGAATGCAGGAGTGATGGGTTGCAGCTGAAAGGGCATCTGCTGTGTAAAACATATGCTGGAATAGTTGGCGGTTCATTCCGCTGTGGTGATCCCAGATTAATAAAGAGACTAAGCAGAAAACAAAATGAATGACTGAATGACTAATATGCAAATGCTTACATGATTTCTGTACAGTACAGTGTGTACAGTAATATGTTCAGTCCTTCAGTAGATATAATATTATTATATGAGCGACATGTTTTATTTACCAAACATGTGGATCTAACGGGATTTGCATTGAAAACTTTAAATTAATGAAAGGTAAACGTTTTTTTTTTTTTTACGTTTTTTTTACTCAGAATGATTCTGCATTAATCTGGTACAAAGTTTTGTGCAGAAATAGCAAATATTCAAAGGTTTCTTCACCTCCCCCACGTAGATGCCCAGATCCTCTTCATCATCGGTGCGATAACACACCGTCAGGCCCAGCTTATCCTGCTGACATGATTTATACAGTTCCACCTCCTGGAGGAGAGAGAGAAACATGCATGCACGCACGCACACACACACACACACACACGCACGCACACACACACACACACACACACACACACACACACACACACACACACACACACACACACACACACACACACACACACACACACACAGATAAGAGGCGGCTCCGGCCCAAAGCAAACCTGAATCCCTTTTTATATTAAGTGGCCTTAATTACTATGTACTTACATTTAAATGAATCATTTGGCACAGTGCACTTCTTATCACATGCAGGTTTTTACGTTGTAGTAATAATTGTAAAAAATAAATAAAAACATGTAATTGCATTTGTAATTAATTTCTGGAGTTACGTTTGTAATAACACATCCCCTACACCTTAACCCATCCTTTAATTAGGGCTGCACGGTACTGGAGAAATACACATAAACTCAGTTTTCCTGTTTCTAATGGGTCTGTTATTGTCGTTATTACATCACGTTAATAATATTGCATCATATGAACCTCACACTACGCTATGCTTTTTAAAAATCCATTCCTGAGCACCACACCTCACGTTTTTATAAGCAAAAACACATTGTGTGTGAACGAGCCCTGACGGGACGCTGCTGACCTCGTACTCCAGGTCATCTTGTCTGTCCACCTCATGCTGACTGATGTCGAAGTAGTCTGTTGGGTCGTAGTAAACATGATCCACAGGAGCACTGAGCAGAAAAACACAGATTACAACACTGGAGTGAAGTCAGAGGAGGGCAGAGTAAGTGTGATGCATGCTCACGCTCAGTAGGCGTCTGGCTCACCACAATACTGATGCATTCGTATATGATTAGCATGCATTCATCAGTCTCACTTGTGTTGAAGATTCCCAAGTGATGTTCAACAGTATTTCCTGTAATATTTTTAATCTTATTCATTCTTATGGTAACACTTTATTTTAGGCAACAATTCACAATATTAACTGCTGGCTTATTACCATGTGTGTTTAATTAATATGTGTTAAACATCAGTTGAGGACTATTTGAAGTCAACTGTGTGTGTTAAAAGTTTACAGTTTTTATCTGTTCAGGTCAATTTGACGTTTGTTTGTTTGTTTATTTCCTTTTTTTTATTCATTCACACATTTTGAATGCAAAACAAGGTATAAAGAAGAGAAATACAACAAGTTTTCCATAATCAAAACAACTGCATGATCAAAAAAAAAAGAAGAAGAGAACAAAATAATTCATTCATTCATTTTCTTTTCGGCTTAGTCCCTTTATTAATCAGGGGTCGCCACAGTGGAATGAACCACCAATTTATCCAGCATATGTTTTACACAGCGGATGCCTTTCCAGCTGCAACCCATCACTGGGAAACATCCATACACACTCATTCACACACATACGGACAATTTAGCCTACCCAATTCAACCACATGTGTTTGGACTGTGGGGGAAACCGGAGCACCCGGAGGAAACCCACGCCAACACGGGGAGAACATGCAAACTCCACACAGAAACACCAACTGACCCAGCCGAGACTCAAACCAGCAACCTTCTCGCTGTGAGGCGATTGTGCTACCCACTGGGCCACGGTGCAGCCCAAAATAATTCATAATAGTAATATTTCATGTTACAGTATCCAACGCGAATATTTTCTGCAAAAGCCAACAGTATAACACACAAGCATTCAAAGACTGGTCAGTATTTATTTATTTATTTATTTTCATTCTAAAGGTATCAGCTTTGCGATTTTCTTTTTATTTATTTATTTATTTTTTATTTATATATATATATATATATATATATATATATATATATATATATATATATATATATATGTATATATATATATATATATATATATATATGTATATATATATATATATATATATATTTTTTTTTTAATTATTATTATTTTTTTTATTAATATTTATTAAATTTTATTTGCTAGCTCTGGCTTACGTTATATTAAAAACACAGCAATAGCGTCAGACGCAGAACATTAATTTATGGCACCAGGTTAAACTTTCGGACACTTTTACGGCACTCATGTACATTAGAAATAAATACAGGCCACAAATGAACATGGAGGATGATCTCTGAGTGGTGTTAAAAATCACTTGGGCCTATTGGTATCTGTGTGTCGTTGTGTGCACGGTTTTATATTTATAACCACCTCAAAGTCAATGGCATTGTTATTTTGGGGGTCGCAGGCTGAAATGTTCAATAGTATCTGGATGCAGCCTTTATGATGCAAGCTGAGACTGCATCGCTTAGAGATGCAATGTCAGACACAATGGAGCGAGTGACGTCACTATGATGGTTAGGGGTGGGGTTAGGTGAGCCCATTCAAAAGCCTTAGATGCATCTCAGATTGCATCTGCATCAAGTCTGCAGCCAGACCCCTGTCCAAACGTTTGGGAACCCCTGTTCTAAAGGAGTGAAAGTATGAAGTTATGAACATTCAGCACTGATTTGCAGGAATATATTTCATTTTAAATGAAGTTTACTTATAAACTAATTTCGAGAGGAGCTCATGCTAATGATTGAGTGCAGCCGGTCCCACATTAATGTATGATCCACCAATCAGACGAAGCCTAACTCACTATAAATAACCAGAGTGTCTTACCTTAGCCATCTTCGTTTTGAAGAATCCCCCCTTCCATCCCTACTCCTGCCCCTTTTCCCTTGACAGGGCGACACGGCAGCTCAGTGATTAGCACTGTTGCCTCACAGCAAGAATGTCACTGGGTCAAGTCTTTACCTAGCCAAGCTGACATTTCTGTGTCTCGTGTGGGTTTCCCCCAGGCTCCCCATGCAGTTTCAGGCAAGACATGTGACAGAAGTAAATTGACCAAAACAAATCGAGCTCAATAACTTTAATAAAGTGAGTAAACCTGTTAGTTTTAAAGCGATTAGTTCAAACTCCCCTCTCGCCCTACAACGGGAGGGAGCCCCAGGCTCGAGGATCTCATGAGCTCAGGGCTCTCTCCCGGGACAGCATGCCAAACACTCTATAATCAATCATCAGCTAAGGGTGAACTCTTGAAAATATTTAAAGTAGTTGCATATCAATTAGTTTTAATAACAATTAAACATTTCACAATATTACTATTTTTGCTGGTAACGCTTTGTTTTGCGATGTCCTTGTTACACGTTTCATATACTTAATATAGTAACAACATTATAAACGTATAGAAAGTTCATTACCATTATATATTATACTAATCAATATTATTCTTAAATATATACTGTAACAAAACACCATAAAGTGGAACTATTAAGCCCCTTTTGTCAAGTATTTGTATTTGATTTCATGTCATGTAATTTGTGTATCTCTTTGCATAATAAAATAATAATAAATTACTGTATACGGTCTCCACTGGCTTGCTTGGTTTGGGTCTTGTGGAGCTGCGCATGGATGGATTTGCTCTTCAGTGTTTGGACTCTCAGCAGTGAAGATTAAACCACACTGAACTGAACTGAACTGAACTTCAGCTCTGAACACTGGACTGACACAGCTTCAGTTCACTAGAACTTCTGTGTTCAGCTGCTGCCACACAATCTACAGTGTAGAAGCGCTGGAGAAATCAAGATGAACTGAATACTTCTCCACACAACACTCCTCTTTTACTCAGCAGAATAAACTCCTGTAAATAAATAACACAGACGTACAGCTGGCTGAAGAGGTACGGTTCGGGCACTGGTGGCAGTGGTGGTGACGGTGGCGTCGCTGGTCTGTGGTGGTGTCCAGATCTGCCTGCCGTCAACATGTGCTGGAAGCTGAAGCTGATGTCGGTCTGCGTCCCGCTGTCCACACACTCTGCCGTCAGCACCGTCCCGCCAGCGGATCCCAGAACCCCGGCTCTCCTCCTCTGAGTCCATCTGATGTTCCTCCGGCAGCGCAGAGACTGATCCTGAGTCAGAGCAGACAGATCTCCACTGCCCACCTGCACACACACACACACACACACACAAATATGCACACACATGAACATGCGATTACATACATACAGAGTATGGCAGACAGAGTGGTCGCCAGGGCGGCCAGAGTGACCTTTGAGGCTCTCTCCACCTTTGGTGTGAACGCACAGTTAAGTAATGTAAAGCATTACTGACTATAAAAAGCAACTAATAACGCAAGTAGTCATTGTTTTGTGGAGTAACTCAATATTGTAACGCATTACTTTCAGAAGTAACTCCCCTCAACACTGTTCATGAATGAGGAAAATGCAGGGCAGGTCTTGATTTGCTGGCAGGGAACTGGTTGCATGGTTGTGGTTTGCTGTTGTATGACGAGATGTTGTGGAAGTGAAAGTTACTTAGATTAACAATGATGAGGGTAAAGTTTCAATCAGAATGTTATCAAGCTAGGAGAATTCTCACAGCCTGGATGCCAGCATGGGATTACTGTGTTTGAAGTCTCACAGCAGGAAGGTCTCTGGTTTGAGTCTCGGCTGGGTCAGTTGGTGTTTCTGTGTGGAGTTTGCATGTTCTCCCCGTGTTGGTGTGGGTTTCCTCCGGGTGCTCCGGTTTCTCCCACAGTCCAAACACATGTGCTATAGGGGAACTGATCAACTACATTGGCCGTAGTGTATGAGTGTGTGTGTGAATGACTGTGTATGGGTGTTCCCTAGTACTGGGTTGCAGCTGGAAGGGCATCCGCTGTGTAAAACATGCTGGAATGGTTGGCGGTTCATTCCGCTGTGGCGACCCCTGATAAATAAGGGACTAAGCTGGAGGAAAATGAATGAACTATTGGTAATTTTTTGGATGAACTATATAGTGTTTACACAAGAACACACAGCACAACACACACATGTCTATCACTACACATAATCACACAACATCTACACAGCACTCAGACATGAAAACTAAACCTTCAATCCAACCTGCCCATGAGCAGAGCACAGCATGGAGTTTATCTGAGCCGTCTGTGGATGAAAAACAGAAGAAAGAAATAAGATGAAGTGGGAAAAAAGCAAATGGAGTTCATTTAGTGCTGAGGAGAAACCAGCAATAAGGGAAACTACAGACAACTCAGCAGAATCAAGTCTCATGGTGATAAATGACCAGCAGACCCAATATCTGCAGACAGCACGCTTTTAAAGGAGACCTATTCTGACCCTTTATACAAGATGTAAAGAGTGTGTCTAGAGTGTGTGTGAGCTGAGAATATCACACAGATAATGTTCTCCAGCTCTCTGAAACTGACCCTTTCAGGCTTTGATCCTAAATTGGTGACTGTCGCTTTAAATGCAAATGAGATTGAGCTCTTTTCAGAAGAGGGCGGAGCTACAGACGCCTGTGCATGAGCATGACAGATGTAAAACAACAGTGTGTGTGTTGTCAATGCTGGTCAGGTGTGCATGTGTGCTTCAGTGTGAGTGTGTGCTTGCAAAAACTACTGCCTTATTATTAATAAGCAGATAATGAGTAGTTTATTGAGCTGGTAGAGTTAGTTAATGGTTTGTTAATACTGTGAAGTGTGACCTAAAGTGTTATCATATACTCCTTTTGAGAGTATTTCAATAAGTAAAACATTAATAATTGGAGTTTGTTTCTGTGTTTCTCTGTTGTGAATCGTAATTCTAGCAGATCATCTCCGACCTCTGTGTCCTCCGACCTTTCCCAGAGGCTTATGAAGCACTAGAGTCTGTATGAATTATTCCTGTGCATGAGTGTGTGTGTGTGTGTGTGTGTGATGGTATGTCTGTAATCCCTGCGGCGAGAGAGATTGGTAATTATGGATTAGTGTGATAATATTCAGCAGGATTCTGATGGAAACAGTGTGAGTTTCAGGCTCAGGGCAGACTTCAAGCGACGCAGAGTAAAACAGTCTCTTTGTCCTGCGCTTTCCTCCTACGCTCATGCTAATGTAAATTCTGCAGCTCTGACAACGGCACACACTGTAAACACTATCTGTTATTGAGCACTTTCTGTGTTTTAAGTGTTTATTAGCGGTGGTGAACTGCATTATGGGATGTTGATCTCTGCTCTGTCCACTTCTGATGTTGTAAATTCAGCTCTACAGTTTAACAAAGTGACTTTTACTGACATTTTAGTGGTTTGAAATAATATCAGAAATAGAGAAATAAGAGTGTAGAATAACAGAGAATGTGCTGCAGTTTATTACTGTAGTGTAATATACAACACCAACACACACTATACAGCACTGCACACTGTTACACATGAGCAGAAAACACACTTTTACAACTGTTTAAGGCTATAAATGTTGTTGGAGGGAAGATCAACATCCCATAATGACACTCAGAAGCAGAAATAAATGGGGAAAAATAAAAACACGATTCACAAAATCACAAAACTGCTAATTTACGGTTATTTTTTTTTACAGTAGTACACTATATATATATATATTACAGTAAAAAAACCATCTGTGGTTTCCAGAACTTTACCATTAAAAACAACGATAATACTAGTTTAGTTCACAATTAATGCTGTTTACTACTGGCTTATTACCTGCCTATTATTAAGATATGAACTGTATATAAGTCATTATAAAGTATGATCTTATTCTGCATCCCTAATCATGCACAACACCTGAACCCAACTTCTATCTAACTAACTATTAATTACCAGCTAATTAGTTTATTAAGCTATAGTGTAAATCAATGTTAATACCATGAGTTTGACTTAAAGTCTTATTGCCTTTTCTACATTTTACGGTAAGCTACCGTATTTCATTAATCAATGCTATTATACCCTGGTGTTTTGAAGTATGAATGTCTACACATTATAGCTTTGTTATACAGACATCAACACAACCATAAGCATGTGTGGATGAGAAAGTTATATAATGAATCAAAGATAATCACACAAAACTTTCCCATAAGCAGAGAAACATACTAATATGAGGTGCTCAGAGTCTTTCACATGACTAAAACACCATCACAGTAACACACATGCAGTAAAAAAATACAATAAACATTATTTATCAACATTAGATGTTGCTCAATACTCTAATGTACATAACGGATGAGAACAAAACCACAGTAATGTCAACAAAAAGGCATTCTGAGAAAGTAAATTTACAGTTATTAAGCATACTGTTAACCAGGTTACAGATTTTTACTGGAGCATTTTTACAGTTTATTGAAATTGCGGTCATTTTTTCAGTGTAGTACAGTCAGTATGGATGAAGCTGTTCCTCACACAAGGTTACCGCACTCATTAACCAGCCAAACAGAACCTGTGGCGTATTTTCACTGAAGGTTTCTTGATTTATGCCTCGCACAACTAAACACTCTCAACCCAATTACCATATATCTGCAAGCTGCAAAACACACTCGCTATATGTGAGATAAAAATGTGTCTAGCTATGCAAAGTCCATTTCATTACAAGAACAGTGCAAATATGCTGAGTGTTTTATTTGCTTTATTCACTTGTGTACTTCTGTCTTCTACTATCAGTATATTTCATGCAGGTTGCGGATTACAGTGGGGTCTAATTGTTAAATAGTGGAAAAATTGATTGTGCTGATCAGTATCTAAAATAATAATGTTAATAATGAAAACTATAGATAATATAAATATACATTTGAGCACCCCTATAACATCACCATGCAGGCTACATGTTGAACCTTCCCCAGAGTGGCCAGCTGACCAAAATTACTGTAAGAGCACAGCGAGAACTCATCCAAGAGGGCACAAAAGACCACAAAACAACACCCAAACAACTGCAAGCCTCACTTGCCTCAGTTATGGTGTGTTCATGACTCCACCATAAGAAAGAGACTGGGAAAAATGGTTTGCATGACGAAAACCACAGCTGAGCAAAAATAACTCAAAAGCTCATCTGAGTTTTGCCAGAAAACATCTTGAAGACTTTTTGGAATACACTCTGTGGAACGACGAGACGAAACTCTTTTGATCGTGTGTGTGCTATTATTTGTGGCGTAAAAGTAACACCACATTTCAGAAAAAGAACATTTCTGAATGACTGAAGAATAACAAAATGAAGACTGCGGAGTGGCCTAGTCAAAGTCCTGATCTAAATCCAATTAAGATGCTGTGACATGACCTTAAAAAGGCGGTTCAGCCAGGAAAACCCTCCAATGTGGCTGAATTACAGCAATTCTGCAAAGATGAGTGGGCCAGAACTCCTCTACAGCACTGTAACAGACCCATTTCGTTCATTTATTTATTTTCCTTAGTCTCTATTTCAAAGATCGCCACAGTAAAATGAACCACCAACTATTCCAGCATATGTTTTACACAGCGGATGCCCTTCCAGCTGCAACCCAATACTGGGAAACACCTATACACACTCATTCTCACACACATACACACACTACGGCCAGTTTAGTTCATCAATTCCCCTATAGCGCATAGGTTTGGACTGTGGGGCAAACTGGAGCACCCGGAGGAAACCCACGCCAACACGGGGAGAACATCCAAACTCCACACAGAAACACCAACTGACCCAGCCGGGGCTCAAACCAGCGACATTCTTACGGTTAGGACACAGTGCTAACCACTGAGACACTGTGCCGCGTACTCAATACAATTTGTTGAAAATGCTTGATTGCAGGTGTTACTGCTAAAGGTGGCCCAACCAGATATTAGGTTTGGGGCGCAAACACTTTTTCCCACAGGACTATGTAGTTTAGTGTTTTGTTTTCGCTTAATAATAAAAAGCTTAATTTTATAACTGCATGATGTTGTCACGCGCACACAATGAGGACAAGGAGGGTTAGCTCTGTTCATCAATTTATTGAAACCAGTAGTGCAGTAATAAGCAGGGAAGTCTTTGCAGTGGAGCTGATGAACAGTTGTTTACGTTGTAAACAGATAGCTTCAAGCAGACATTGAGTGCAAAGTCACTTCCCTTGATGATAGCTTTGTTCATCCACAGGTTTGAAAGGAACATCCACGGGTTTGATGATCATAGGAGAGAGGAAACATCCACGGAAGAAGGCGAGTCAGGGAGAAGGTAAGGTGAACCGTCAGACTTCTATTCCTGCCACTGACTGACTAGAATCACTGGGTGCTGATGAGGGAGTGCTGATGAGGGGTGCAGGTGTGTCTGGTTAGAACTCAGGTGATCAGTGCTCGGGCGTGATGAGAGGAGGCAGGAGATGGGGAGTGATGATTGGTGGTGAGGGAACGTGATGGTGAAAGAGAGTAGATGGAGCAGCAGGAACGAGCCAGGGATGTGACAGATGTGTTATCTTTGACTAATATTTAACTTTCTTTGATGATCTGAAAGATTAAAGTGAGACAAATACGCACAAACATAAAGGAAATCAGTAAGGGGGCAAACACTTTTTCACACCCCTTTATATATACTGTATACTCTCTGAGAAGTGCTTCTGCTGAAATAGCACAGGTTACTATACTGTAGGTGCATACTTTCTAAAACTGCATATTTACAGTAGGCAGTGTGTTAAGAAATATGCCTGAATTAAAAGGGCTCCTAACAGCGCAGGCAAAACAGTAATTGCATTGCATAGTTCCACTGCATCTCAAAACAACAACATCACAGTGCTCAGCATCAGTGTATGAAATGTACTGTCTTGCATGTTGACCTTTTCACAGCAACATTAATCAGCACACACTGAATCAGTGCACCGAGAGAACACATTCACATGTTGTGATATGAACAATACAGCGAAATCACCATCACTATGCCCTTCATACTGTAGCACCAGTGCTGATGAACACTAAATGTAGACGTTCAAACTGTGGGAAACTGACAGATGTTTGACAAATGAAGCTGGAATACAGCACAAGGCTTCTGCCATGATTTTCACTCTGGTGGAGTAGATTTGCTAGTTGGCTAAAGTCAGAGCTGCTCTGCAGATTGTTGACAGATTCTACAGCATATGATGTTTTTTTAGCCTCAGACAATGAAAATGTGATATTGAAGAATATTTCATTCATCATGAGTCTCTTATCTGCAATGCACATGTTTATTTTTGGCAATGAAATCCAGCACAGTCTGATGAGGAAATGTAACTCTTTCATGTATAGTCAGAAAGGTGTCTAATTTGTATGGTTTGAATCATACAAAAACATACAGTTTTTAAAAGGAGGCATGCACCCATACCGCAGCGCTAAACTCAACCATCATTGGAGGATGAGCCACTAGATCAGGGCTGCCAAACTGAGATATAAAGATGGCCTGCAGAGTTTAGTTCCAACTCTGCTTCAACACACCTATCTGTAGGTATCAAACAAACCTGAAGGACTCAGTTAGATTGATCAGGTGTGTTTAGTTAGGGTTGGAACTAAACTGTGCAGATCTGCGGCCCCAGAGGAACTCAATTGGACACCCGTGGACTATATCTAAAAGTTACCAATTGCTGTGAGATTGCATTGGGAAATCTGGTAGTGTGACTCTTGGTCGTTTAGTTTAAGGCCCTGTTTACACTAATGCGTTTTCTTTTTAAAACACATAAGTTTTGCTACGGTTACTCCATCCGTCCACACTACGCCCGAGTTTTCGAGCCCCAAAAACGGAGCGTTTTGTAAACGCTGGAGAGGCCGTTTTCATTCTAAAGCGCTGCTGCTCCGTCTCAGTGTGGATGGGGGAAAACGGAGACATCTGAAAACGGAGGCGTGGCTGCTGAGATTCGCTACCTGATTGGGGCTTTTGGGTCATTGCGTATCCTTCCCTTATTCGTCAAGCCCCTATCACATGACTATAACGCTACCGGAAGACGGCAGACCAGCCTTCACTGTAAACAACAACATGGACACAGAAATGGGAGCGTTGTTTGCACTATTGTCCGTTTTAGGCGCCATTGTGCAGTTAAACTCTGCCTTTTTTACTACAGCAGCTGCATATATTCACAAGAGGCAAGCTATTGTTCCAGCACTCGCTAATCGCTCGCGTTCATCGCTCAACCAGCGTTTGTTGACTAACAATCACCAAATGCCGAGCGAGACACATGCTTCCTGTTTATACTTGAACGCGCATGCCCAGAGTGCGCCAATGGTCACGTGATATACGTTTTTGGTGGAGTAGTGTGGACGGAGATCTGTTTAGAAACGCTAGATGAAACGCTAGTGTGGACGCGGATCGTTTTTGATCTAAAACGCTGTTTCAAAATGAAAACGCATTAGTGTAAACGGGGACTAAGGTACACAGTTTTCTGTGTAACCATTGCAAAACGTTTTAGTCTTGTTTCTAGTCTAAATATCTAACAATTCTGAAATGAAGAAGCATTATCTAGACGAGTAATAAATATAGTGTTGTTTTCAGAAATAATGAGTCAAAATGAAGAGAAACAAGCTCATTATTTCATTAAAACGAGCAGAATAATCTGACAATGGTGACAACTTTGACATTTAGTTTACATTTAGTTTAGTTCCATTTACTATTGACTTAATAACGGCCAATTATTAAGCTATGAACTGTTTATAAAGATCTTGTTACATCCTAAAACTTAACACCTAAACCCAACTACTGCCTTACTCACTATTAAAAACAGCCAATGAGTCGTTTATTGAGCTAAAAGTCTCAGTTAATGGTTAGTTAATAGTGTGAATTGTACATCAAAATAATGTGTGACCACAAATGTGAATTCTGCCTCTGTAGTTCCAGTGTTGACAGTGGTAAACTCACTAATCAAATAGTCCACCATCTTAGCTACTGTAATTGCAATGCATTTAAACAACCTTCAAAAAAACAAGCTTAAACAGAAGTCAAATGATTTGCGTATGGCACACACACTGATCATGATCTGCTGAATGGTGACTCTATCTACAGTATTTAGCTCCTTCTGTGCTCTTGTGTTGATATATCCAGTCAGAATTATTCAGCCTCCTGTTCAATTTTCATTCTTTTACATATATTTTATTCCCACAATTTCTGTTTAACGAAGATTTTCTTCAACACATTTCTGCACATAATAGTGCTCATCTCTAATCACTGATGTATTTTCTCTTCTCCATGATGACAGCACATAATATTAGACTAGATATTCTTCAACACACTAGTGTTCAGCTTAAAGTCACATTTAAAGGCTTCACTAGGGTAATTAGGGTAAAGTTAGGGTAATTAGGCAAGTCATTGTATAACAGTGGTTTATTCTGGAGACAATCCAACACTAATATTGCTGAAGGGGCTAATAATATTGACCTTAAAATGGCTTTAAAACTATTAAAAACTGCTTTTATTCTAGCCCAAATAAAACAAATAAGACTTTCTCCAGAAGAACAAATATTAGAGAAAATACTGTGAACAATTCCTGAATCTGTTCAACATCATCAGGGAAATATTTGAAGAAGAAAATAAAAATCTACGCTGGTGAATAAATCTCATTCTGACTCAGTATTGTGTATTCACAACCTCCTCTTTTTCCAAGTGACCTTGTCTGCTGTCTGCAGATTTCTCTAGAAACCGGTTTGTCACTCCCAAAATCCATTTCCACACATTATTACCACTGCTCTGTTGTGGCACACTGGGCCGGAGGATTCATTGTCCCTGTGCTTTTAATAGTGCTGCTGTAAAGGCCACTTTTCTCCGCTCTTTTCCCGTCAAATAATTTCCAGGGGTACGACCGTCAGGGGCTCTGGCTTTCATAAACGCAATCATGCACACAGTTTAACACATCTTCCCTAGTCAGAGCTATAAAAACACACACACACACACACACGCACGCTTGCACGCACGCACGCACACACACACACACACACACACACACACACACACACACACACACACACACACACACACACACACACACACACACACACACACACACACACACACACACACACACACAGAGCGCAGTTTGGACGGACGGTTTAATTAACAGTAAGCGATGATTTATTACATAGGAGATGTCCTCGTCTTTGGCACGGAGGCATAAGCGTGTCCCCGGACACTAATTCGAGCGGGCGTAATTCGGGAAACATCTCTAGCCACACGTCCGCCGCTGGCTGCAGGGTAACGAGTATCATGTAAAGCGATAAATGATAAAACAGACCGATAAATGAGGCTCTAGGGGGAGAGTCGGGCTCACACAAGTGTAGGTTCTGGTTTAATACCATCAGCATAGCATACAAAGCCTTATAATCATACACTAACAGTATTCTTCATTCATTCATTCTCCTACAGCACAGTCTCTATTTCAAAGATCGCCACAGTAAAAAGAACCACCAACTATTCCAGCATATGTTTTACGCAGTGAATGCCCTTCAAGCTGCAACCCAGTAATGGGAAACACCCATACACACTCATTCACACACACACTCATACTCTACGGCCAGTTTAGTTGATCAGTTCCCCTATAGTGCATGTGTTTGGACTGTGGGGGAAACCGAAGCACCCGGAGGAAACCCACACCAACACGGGGAGAACATGCAAACTCCACACAGAAACACCAACTGATCCAGCTGAGGCTCGAACCAGCGACCTTCTTGCTGTGAGGCCACAGTGCTAACCACTGAGCCACCATGTTGCCCATTAACAGTATATATATATACTATACTTTTTATTCTAATTTCAGTCTTGTCCTAACAACATGACACGACAAGATTCCAGCGACAAGTCATTTGTCAGTCTGTACCAAACGTGCTGCAACAGAAACATTTAAGTGCTGGTTTCAGTATGCCAATAAATGTCGCATGAAATAGTGTTTAAACTCACATTATCAGCATTTAACACTGAATAAAGCACATAATCAGTACCTGAGGTGATCATTGTCATAGTGCAGTTGTTCTGCTGTTGTTGTTTATGTAAAACACTGCTTTATTTATTTATTTATTTATTTATTTATTTATTTATTTATTTATTTATTTATTTATTTATTTAAGTACTTTCACTTTAGTTGTCTTTTATTTCTTTAGTCTTAATTATCTAAATGAATCCTCATTGCACTTAACAAGCTTACAATGGTAATAAAGCTTGTTAACAAGTTTTTAATGATCAATGAAGGAATTATAACACTTTGTTTCGTTATTTCATCTTCATTTACAAATAGTAGGCTATTTACAGCTACTGTATATATTCTGTCCATTCGCCAATCCCGTCCCTTTGTGCCCCCTGGTGGCACAGTAGCAAACTGCTGTTACACCTGAAACATTTTCTTTATTCCTTAGTCCCGCGTGGGTCATTTTGAAGTGTCACCCACTGTACAACGTTGCAGAAATAAAAACAGTTTCTAAAATAGAAATTTGGCACGACGCTGTTGCACATGCAGGACAAAAACTTCTCTCAAAATGGAAAAGCTAGCTGTATCGTGATGCAGAGTTGTTTGTTAGGACACGGTGTTAAGACCTGTTCACACTGGGATGCTTTTCATCTATGTTTAACACCTCGTGACTAAACAAAGGTGTGATCGTGCACACCAACACGCAAAACCCCCGGCGAAAAAGCAGAATTTGTAAAGAAACGCCTCAAGCTCATTTTCGGTTCTGACACACTTCTCTACCAATCAGATTAGCATTTTTGTTAAAAAAACAAACAAGCCACGCCCACTGTTTTGTCCATTAATATTCAGTTTCTCTAGAATATTCTCAGTTTATCCAGCATATGTTTTACACAACTGCTGCAACCCAGTACTGGGAAACACCCATACACACTCATTCACACACACACTCTCATACACTACAGCCAGTTAGTTCATCAGTTCCCCTATAGCGCATGTGTTTGGACTGTGTGGGAAACTGAAGCACCCGGAGGAAACCCACACCAACACGGGGAGAACATGCAAACTCCACACAGAAACACCAACTGACCCAGCCGAGACTCAAACCAGCGACCTTCTTGCTGTGAGGCAACACTGCTAACCACTGAGCCACCATATTGCCAGGTTATATTTCTGCATCAGTCCAGTAGTGATTATTATGTGGGACGGTGAGCAGGGGCTCAACAATGTGGCGGATTTATTTTGTGCATTTAGTTAGCATTTTCGTTAATCCTGCGCATCCTCCTAGCCCCTAGACAAGGGGAGGACGTCACTTTAGGCTCTGATTTACACACACGAACTGAACCATGACAAGAGCACTGAATGGTTCATGTTATTTTTCAGGAAAGCATCCCAGTGAAGAAACAAAGACAGCGACTGGTCTTCGCTATTGCACAGAGAGCCGAAGGGGAGAGTTCAAAGAGGTGATAGACCGAAAACAGGGGGAAGGGAAAGA
The DNA here is from genome assembly GCA_903798195.1 of Danio kyathit. Lineage (NCBI taxonomy): Eukaryota > Metazoa > Chordata > Actinopteri > Cypriniformes > Danionidae > Danio > Danio kyathit. The sequence goes on along the minus strand of LR812541.1, from coordinate 296,326 downwards.
CGACACACACACTATCTCAGCCTCACCGCGTACATGGACAGCATTTTAAGCACGTCTGCTGCTGCAGGGGGTCTCCAGAGTCAGACTGGTTATTAAATGAAACCTGTAGGTATAATTAAACTGTGGCTTTTATTATTGCCATTGATTCTAATGTTAACCACATCTTATTATATGGAGAAAAACTGACAAACGGCTGTTAGTGATGCCTGATATATCACTGGCTGTATCGCACTATACATGTTTATTTGAGTATTGGACGGACAGGGAAGGCATCAGGGCTCAGACACCACACCCTGCAGAAGCTGATGACAGAAACGTGCTTGTTTTCTGCAGTAAGATAGAAACTTAACTAAAAGACTGCATTCGTCTGCATTAAGTTTTTTTGTTTTCAGGAACAGAATAAATACATATAAAGATGTGCGCTCTTCAGTCTAGATATCAAGCTATTACATTAATGGTGTGTGTCTGTGCTGCATATCTGTGTCTGTACTGGAGAAAACATGCGCAAGAGAGAAATAGTGAATCAAAAGTGCATCAAATGATCAGTAATTAAAAGGGGGAAAAGAAAAATAGAATAAATATATATATTTTATATTAGACACACATCTGATGCTTGTATTTGCAGCAGCTCCACGTCCACAACTTCATGCATTGGGTTAAATTAGGCTTTCCAGTCTCCGTGTTCAGTCCTTTACTTCCACTGTAACTGTTCAGCTGAGGGAACGGAACCAACCCCGTGACATCAGACACAGCGATATTCCCAGAGGGCGGCGCCCTTGGTCTAAAAGATATAGTAAAACATGCAGTTTTCTTCTAAATGGTTTCATTAATCAAGTATGTTTAATAGATTTTCATTAAAGTGGAATTCAATGTACAAAATAATGTTGACTTGATTGAGTGCTTCAGTGCTGTTTAATAACACTTCTCTCCGCCACAGAGATAACACTAGAGCATTGCTTCATTTCCAGAATTCACATGCATATTCTGACAGACATTAAAAATACATGCATGGCTCTTTATGTCGCTGCTAAACTATTTGGAATGAATGATTTAATGTTCTCGTTTATTTGTGCACTTGAAAGCTGTGGCTGTTTTTGTGTGTAAAAATTAACTATGCAGAACTCATATCATACCCTGCAGACAGTTTGTCGAGGGAGTACATCTCTGCTGGAACGCCGTGAAGCGGAGCAATCCTTTCCTACTGTGGGCCTGCTGCTATGTATTTATTCAAATCAAACTCAGAGTTATGTACGAAAGCCTCTTGAAAAACAAACCGACTGGATGAGTTTGCAGCAGGCATTGTTTGTGCAATCAGCTCCTGTTTGTACAAAGAATCAATGTTTCATTGTGAAGACTCTGGGCACATGAACATCTCCGCTGTTTAGTATTTCTGCCTTCTTTGATGTCTGTACCATTACTTTGTTCGAGAAACAATTGAGCTTAGAAATGTTCCACATAGTGCAGCAACTTTCAACTGATATACTTCATTCACAATACAGCGGGGGAAATAAGTGTTGAACACGTCATCATTTTTCTCAGAAATCATATCTCTAAAGGTGCTGTTGACTTGATATTTTCCCCAGATGTTGATAATAACCACAGAAATCCATATATGCAAAGAAAACAAGTTTAATTAGTTTACAAATGAAGTTCTGTGTAATAAAATGAAATGATGCAGGGAGAAAGTGTTGAACACATGAAGAAAGGGAGGTGTATTTGGGCAGTGAAAGCCCAGACAGCAGCTGAAATCTCTCAGTAGTTCTTCAGCAAGCCTCTGCTCTTCCTTAGTGTAAATGAAGATCAGCTGCTTCAGTCCAACATCTACATCAGCAGGAGGATGAAGATCAAACCAGGGTGGACATTTCAGCAAGACAATGATCCAAAACACAGCCGAGGAGACTCTCAGATGCTTTCAGAGAAAGAAAATCAAGCTGTAGAATGGCCCAACCAATCACCTGATCCGAACCCAATAGAGAATACAGAATAAAGCTCAGATCTGATAGACGAGACCCACAGAAGCATCAAGATTTGGACGCTCTGTTGAAGTCTGTGAGAAACTCACACCTGAGCACTGCAGGAGGCTTTACGTTTCAGTAGTTCAGCACTTTCTCCTTCTGTCATTACAGTGTTATTACACAGAACTCGTTTCTCAGATTTATTTTTGTTTTGTCTTATGTTTGTATTGTTTGGGTTTTTACCTAAATCTGGTTGTCAGCAGCTCATTTAGAAATAATATTCACAGGAAAAACATGACTTGTTCAATACTTATTTTCCCCGCTTGTCAAACATTATGTGAAGCTTTAAAAATACAGATTTACCCTGCAGGATTTTGGGTGTGTTTACACTTGACAATTCTTATGGGGTTGTTCTGTAACACACAGTGCATATTCTGATGTGTAGAAAATCATGTCAAATGCACATAGTGACCCTGCACAAAAGTGAGCCCACTTAGGCCTAGCACAAGTGCTGCCAGCGCTGTCGATGGCCAGAGATGGCAAAAGTACACTTAATTAAACTCTTCATTAATTAATTACATGATAATTGGGTCATCATATCAGTATTGTGGGTAGTCCTATTATAAATCAGATGATTGCACATATGAACTTCATGCTCATCTATCATACCGAATGTTGTTATATGGGGCAGAGCTACTATCAGAGACCATCAGTGTAACTGTATCCAGATCATCTCGACCTCTGCTTTTCTCATTTATCCTCTACATTTCCCATGTCTCAGACAGACGTACCTGTTGGTCTACATACTGATGAAGGATGAACTCACTGTTGACACTCATTTCCATACTGAGTAGATCTTGATCCCTCCCCTGCCCATTCATTCCACAGGGATTAATTAGGCACACACAGAGCTGAACCCTCATTAACACACTCCTGTGATATGATCTGCTACAAATCTGCTGTCTACACGCGCGAGTGTGTGTTCAGGGGAGATCTCTTACACTTCAATTATGCAGAAGGGTGTAAAAAAGCTCCAAGTTTACATTTTTCAGAAAAAAAAGAGTGAAAGTTGATGCCCGGCCATGCAGAAGACCACCACAATGATAGAGCGGTGTGTGGATCATTGATATCAAGTGACAATACATTTAGTTTTTAAGGTAAAGTTGATTTAAAGTCACACATTCAGACTTTTCATTCAATAAAACAGGATTTACTAAGGCGAATACTGATTAATTATAATGACATACTGTTATGAGCACAGCTTGAGGACATGCTCCCTATATAATTCACCGCCACTTTGAATATTCACTGGAATGACTTCAGTACAGCATTACAACACTATTATCTGACTGTGAACAGTGCTGTACTCTGATAGTCATTGGCTGATAATGAATACATCTTATGTCATCCATCATATGTCCAGAGATCAGCCAAGAGGTTTGTACATTCGATCGCTGCCGAAAGTCAGTGATTTGAGTATGTAATTAAAAAGAAATACACAATTACACACTATTGGCTGTTTATTAAAAGGGGAGGAGCTACTGTATAGCCCGCCCTCTCTTCATGATTTGGTTGAGATTACGTTAAACACTGAATAATAAAACGCACATTTCAAAGCACTTCAGTGCACCTTAAAAGTCCACATGAACCGGAAGCTGCGACTGTTTTTTTTTCGTGTTGTGACGCAGAGAAATGGAATATTAAATGAGGAAACAGTGGGCGTGGCTTGTTTTTACTACTGCGAGCTGACTGGATGTAGTAAAGTAGGCGTTTCATTCAGAAAGATGGGGAAAAGTGTTTGTGGAGAGTTATTACAGCCTTACAGACTCCTCCTCCTGAGCACCATTTCTGTTTGATGTCAAAACTGACAGCTGGAGGGGCGTGGTTAAGCATTTTAGCGCCGCCCATTACCTCAGACAGACCTAGGGCTCTGTTTTACCAATCTAGGCCTAAAGTCTGCAGCACATGGCACAAAAGCATCAAGGAATCCACTTTGCTATTTTAAGGATGGATAAATCTGCTCTGTGCCCAGCACATGGTCTAACAGGGCTGTGTTTATTCTCTTAATGAGTTGTGGGTGTGTTTTGAGCATAACCTGCATTAAACCAATCAGAGTCTCGTCTCTCATTCAGTTGTCAGTTGTGTCGCTCCATGCTGCATGTGCTATACTAATCTGACAATGGGGGAAGAGAACAATCTTATGTCAACAGAAAGAAACTGATTATTTAACTCACCCTTTGTCAGATTATTTTGCTTGTTTTAAGGAAAAACTCCCCTTTTATTGGAATATTATTCTAAAAAAAAAAGTGACAATATTTTTTGCTTGTTTAGAAAATGCTTCTTGATTTAAGAATTTTTAGATATTTGGACTAGAAACAAGACACGTGGTCATTTTTTTTGCAGTGATTATACTTAGTTTTGTGTCCCAAGACTGAATAAATACAGTGGAGTTAAGACTGTATTTTCTGCACTGCCCCGTAACGTCTGAGCGACTGTCATTGAGATGAATGGCAATGCTGACGGCGGGTTTTCTCCTGCTATTCTACACCTCACTGAGCACCACAACTAGCAGTGAACATCTTTCTGATAAAAAATTAATGCAACTTTGAAGAAAACCCCTTTGATAAGGCCTTGAGAGAAGGCGAGATGTGACGATACGTCTGGAAGGATGAGACAGAAGGAAAGGGTGTGGTCGAGTGGAGCTCTGTGTGTGTGTGTGTGTGTGTGTGTGTGTGTGTGTGTGTGTGTGTGTGTGTGTGTGTGTGTGTGTTAGATGGAGTCTCAATTTCTTCTTCAAATATTCCCCTGATGATGTTGAACAGATTCAGGAATTGTTCACAGTATTTCCTCTAATATTTGTTCTTCTGGAGAAAGTCTTATTTGTTTTATTTGGGCTAGAATAAAAGCAGTTTTTAATAGTTTTAAAGCCATGTTAAGGTCAATATTATTAGCCCCTTCAGCAATATTAGTGTTGGATTGTCTCCAGAACAAACCACTGTTATACAATGACTTGCCTAATTACCCTAACTTTACCCTAATTACCCTAGTGAAGCCTTTAAATGTCACTTTAAGCTGAATACTAGTGTCTTGAAGAATATCTAGTCTAATATTATGTGCTGTCATCATGGAGAAGAGAAAATACATCAGTGATTAGAGAGGAGTTATTAACACTGTTATGAGCAGAAATGTGTTGGGGGCAAAACAATGTAATATAATTAAAATGCTACTGTATCTGCCATATGTTCGTTAATACTAATGTAACTAGGCAAAAATAAGTGTAAAAAGACTCACTCTGCTTGCTTAATGAATCTGGTTGCCTAGTAACCGCATCCCATTGCAATGCAGCACCAATGGAGACGGTGCAGAGAGTGATTGATGGGATGCTGGATATCGCTGGTCCGCAGGGCAGATTGATGCTGTTTATTCAGCGGGTGGTTTTGCCAGCAGAAAAGAAGCTAAACATGTCTGTGTGTGTGTGTGTGTGTGTGTGTGGAGAAATGCTGAACACACACATCAGATAAACACACGTCTACAGTATTTGTGCGCTCAGATCTGTTGTGTGATGTCTGTGGATTCTCATTTTCATGTTATCATATCTGTAAATGTGGCTTTGGGTGGCAGATATTGGAAAAGCAATAATGGCACGTCTGGAGAGTCAGAATGGAGGAGAGGTGAAGATGTGATCTGCGTTTGGATTTAAATCTGGATTATGCAGTTTGAATTGAACAGCTCTTTGAGCTGTGAAGGGGTTAGTTCACACAAAGCTGAGCATTCTGGGGGCGAAACGGTGGCTCAGTGGTTAGCACTGTGGCCTCACAGCAACAAGGTCGCTGGTTTGAGTCCCGGCTGGGTCAGTTGGTGTTTCTGTGTGGAGTTTGCATGTTCTCCCCATGTTGGTGTGGGTTTCATCCGGGTGCTCTGGTTTCCCCCACAGTCCAAACACATGCGCTATAGGGGAATTGATCAATTAAACTGGCCGTAGTGTGTGTGTGTGTGTGTGTGTGAATGAGTGTGTATGGTTTTTCCCAGTACTGGGTTGCAGCTGGAAGGGCATCCGCTGTGTAAAACAAATGCTGGAATAGTTGGTTCCTGATTAATAAAGAGAAAAGTTGATGGAAAATGAATGAATGAATGAATGAATGAATGAATGAATGAATGAACATTCTGTCACTATTTATTCGTCATTCACGTGTCACAAACCTGTTTGAGTTTCTTTCTCTTGTTAAACACAAAATAAGTTATTTTGACAGATGTTGGAAACCTGTAACCATTGACTTCCAGGTTTGTTTTTCCCACTATGGATGTCAATGGTTACAGGTTTTCAGCTTTCTTCAAATATATGCTCTTTTGTGCTCAACAGAAGAAAGAAACTCAAACAGGTTTGGAAGAAGTGAATAGTCAGTAATAAGTGAGTACATGTTCATTTTTGGGTGAACTATACCTTTAAATGAGTATTGTTTTCCTTCTGTGGAGAACAAAATAAAGCCTTTTGAGGAATGTTCATGCTGCTCCTCTCCATGCATTGGCAATCAGTGATTGTTAAAACACAAATAAAACTATTTTTTTGTTATTTATTATGTTTGAACAATCTTCTTTAATAAAACGTCAAAATGAAAAAACAAGTCAGGCAGTATTACTACAGCAGAAACTGACACGGTTTTCTTAAGTGCACATTAATGCACATCAAATTCACGTATCTGATAATCATAATTAAATAATAATCAGATAAATAATAATCTGGCAAAACAAGGTATTATGAGCATTTTTAGTCTCAAATAATTATTGTATGTTATTACCATTTAAATTTTTAATTATATATATATATATATATATATATATATATATATATATATATATATATATATATATATATATATATATATATATATATATATATATATAGTGCTCAGCATAAATGAGCATAAATGAATATGTTTATCCATTTCTCTCTGAATATTGGTCATTTGGTGCATTTGAACAAAACAGGTTTAAATAAACAGATGTACTCATTCATTCATTCAGTCATTCATTCTTTTTATTTTCAGTTTAGTCCCTTTATTAATCAAGGGTCGCCACAGCGGAATGAACCGCCAACTTATCCAGCATATGTATTACGCAGCGGATGCTCTTCCAGCTGCAACCCAGCACTAGGAAACACCTATACACACACACTCATACTTATACACTACGGACAATTTAGCTTACCCAATTCCCCTATAGCACATGTGTTTGGACTGTGGGGGAAACCGGAGCACCCGGAGGAAACCCACACCAACACGGGGAGAACATGCAAACTCCACACAGAAACACCACCTGACCCAGCCGGGACTCAAACCAGAGAACTTCTTGCTGTGAGGCGAACGTGCTACCCACTGAGCCACCGTGCAGCCACAGATATATTTATTAAAATAATATTTTAGTCACCAAACATCTTTAGAAATATAAAGATAATATGTTTAAAATCAAGCAAAATATTGCAAAAACAATTACAAACTGCAAATTTTTATATATATCTTTGATTTTCTATATTTTTGCTCATTTTTATTTACTATCTTACCTTAACAAATAAATTTGGGCTACTAATTTTGGAGAGTTATTGTAAGTTATTTTGTTAGATAAGCTCCAGATTTGGCTTCAGTACTGACTAAACTAATGTAAATGCACAAATACAATATTGTAAAGCATCAAATGAAAAAAATTGATTAGTGAGGGGTGTACTCATATATGCTGAGCATATATATTAAATCTGGATTCAAATTTTGGGGAACAAGTTACTTGACAAAATCCAAACTTAAAGAGGACCTATTTTGCAGAAATCAGCTATGCGGGGTTTAACCCCAGCAGTGTGTGTCAGCAGTGTGTGAACATGTGAACAGTGAAACACTTTGATTGACATTCTCCCTTTGTACGTGTCATTAGAGGGGGAAGCCCCGCCCACTAGTGCCCATCTCTCCATCTCATTAGCATAAACAGCAGCCCTGAGTGAGAAGCAGCCGTCTGTCCATTAGCCATTAGAGTTCTGAATCTGCCACTATGCTGACACACAGCCATCTGTAGCTCCGCCCTTCTCTGAAAAGAGCACAATCTCATTTGCATTTAAAGCGACAGTCACCAAAACACCACAATTAGGATCAAAGCCTGAAAGGGTCAGTTTCAGAGAGCTGGAGAACATTATCTGTGTGATATTCTCAGCTCAAACACACACACACACACACACACACACACACACACACACACACACACACACACACACACACACACACACACACACACACACACACACACACACACACACACACACACACACACACACTCTAGAGACTCTGAGTTTACAGCTTGTAGAAAGGGGCAGAATACGTCCACTTTAATATGTATTGACACCATACCACAAAAGCAAGAAAACAAACAAAAACAGGCCAAAGATCATGAATAAACATAAGGTATTTAATTAGCATCAAGCTTTGGTTGAGGTGAAAGTGCAGAAAGCGTGATGGCTCAAATCATTAGCAGTCCTGTTCCACTCCACACGTACAGCACAACCCACAAATTCATTAAGCTGCATAGATTAAAGAGAATAAAAGCTCCTAATTAAGCTTAATTAGCAGGGTCTTTTAGCAACACGGATCCCAGAGGAGGCTGTCAGCGGACACAGCCAGACACTTGGACGGCATGTTTTTGTGCTCTGATCTGCTTGGATGGTTTTATTTTTGAGGACACAAATCATCTCTACGTGTCTAAATAAAGTCAAATAATTAATACAGAAATTCCTTTTATTTTCTCATGAGTCTAAAAGTCTTTTTGCCAGTGTAATATATGTTCACTGAAAAATATCAGGTTTGTTTATTGCTTTCTTGATGACAGCATGATGAACACTGCCAGTTTTCATTGCGTTTTCTTGAGTATATATAATATAATCTATATATATAAATCTATAATTATATATTTTATATATTATAATAACCGTTGCCTCCACTGAACATGTATATAAAAATGAGATGATGAACTTTGATGATTGGCAATTCTTCAACACTTTGGTTCACAGATTTAAGCTTGGTCTAGTTTTAAAGAAGACAGAAGTCAGGTTATAACTGAACTGAAAAAGAAATGTCCTATATTATATGCCTTTGTTTATAAATATAGTAAAACAATAAATATATATATATATATATATATATATATATATATATATATATATATATATATATATATATATATATAATTACAATGTATAAAATATGTATTTTACAAAATGTATTTTAGCCTAAAATTGACAGAAAATTAAAGCAAAATATCTGAACAATTTATATTCTTGTTTAGAAATGATTTCTCAAATAATGAGATTTAGAGCTCTATTTTAAGGATCTAGGCACAAAGTCTAAAGTGCATGCTGCAAAAGCATTAGGAGCGTGTCTGAATCCACTTCTGCTATTGTAAGGATGGATAAATCCGCTCTGCGCCCCGGCGCATGGTCTAACAGGGCTGCGCTTATTCTCTTAATGAGTTCTGGCTGTGTTTTGAGCATAAAACTGCATTAAACCAATCAGAGTCTCGTCTCTCATTCCCTTTAAGAGTCAGTTGTGTCGCTCCATGGTGCATTTGCCATTTACATGGTGGACTTTCTGTAAAAACTGAACACTTCACTAGCGAGAGAACAGTTAATCAGAGCATCTGCAGCGCGAGGATAAAGAACGAGCCTCCTCCATTCAGCCTCTTTACTTTCTCTTTACTTTGACTCTTTACTTTACTCCTTTACTTTGGTGGAGTGAGGAAACGGTGGAAACTCACTCCACTGAACACATCCATTAGCCCACATATTTAATCTGAGATTTGTGTCTAAACTATTTCTAAACTCAGTTCTAATCTCCAGCAAAGAAATAAATGAACAATAATAATGAAGTGTGGTCAGAAAACTGAGTTATATCCAAACACACGTCCTGTTCTTCTGCCCTATATGGTGATGCAGACGTCTCCAAAACCCCACAGCTGGACAAATCTACACTTGTGTTTATTAAAACAGATATAAATCTGCAGATAATCAATAATCCTGCTAATAACAATAATAACATTATACAGATGCAGATCGTCATCAATAAACTGAAAAGCCCCCCGAGGTGAAGAAGGCATGGAGGCAGTGGAGTTTATATTGATGTAGAAAATAATCATTTTAATCCTTTAATTGTGTTCATCTGTAAAGATATTTGTGTGTTGCTGATCATCCTGTGTGTGTTCAGCAGTGTGTAAGCGTTTGTACCAACTAACGGTCTCTGCACTGGACTTTAGAGCAGCTTTTAGTTAGTCAATGGTGCAGTCTATTTCAGTTCCTCACACCCATGAGTCACCAAAGCGGTGCAAATGGATTTGCTATTTAAACAACGTGGCACAAAACGGGAAAATTAGGGTTGCATTGCTCTGAAATAAGCAACAAATTGTGCCAAACAGGTCTTGCACCTTATTGCGCCGGGTGTAGGTGTTAGGACCCTTAGTTTGGCTGCAGTACCAGACATGACCACCAGGTCACATCCAGTTTGATGAACATACAAGGGCGCCCCCTGTGTTGTGAGGAATATGAAAAATACTTTTGACATTATTTGTAAAGTAGACATCAAATTCTAAAGCAGTATGTGCAGTTTGCTGGTGTTTGATTTGAATTCAGCCTCTAAAAACATCTGAAAAACATTTCCGTGTGAATTGCTGTAGCAAAGTAATGTTTTACGACTCTGATGAGTGTCCTTGTTGTTACAAATAACTGTTTCTCAGTAATATATATATCAACATCTATCACCAGATATGGAAACTAGACTTTCCAAGCTTTAAAACGAAATATTTGAACAAACAGCACACCAAATCCTAAAGAAGATGAACTACAACAGAAGACGAGCCAGAATTGGGCATAAACGCCATGAAAGCATGGATCATCCTGTTTGTGTCTGTGGTTCAGGCGGCTGCTGGTGTAGTTTTAGTGGTGTGTTGATATATTCTAGGCCAGGGGTGCCCAAACTTGGTGTCCTGCAGATTTTAGCTCCAACTTGCCTCAACACATCTGCCAGGACATTTCTAGCAAGCCTAATTAGAAATATATATATATAAATATATAACACTGACAGCTTTTGATCTTGTCTCGTTTCATTGGCAAGTAATAACTCCAACAACAGAAAGATCTGGAAATGGTAGAGAGAAGAACCTGAGAGATTAAACTGCTCTGGACAGCCCCGCCGGGTCCTGAACAGCCACTAAGGTCCAGCAATTCATTCCTGCTCTGCGATGCGTGGAAATCAATTACTGTCTGTATATGAGGGCAAACAGCTGAAGAAGAAAGCCATCTATCCATGCTTCATCTCTCTATCCTCCAGCTCACCTTTCTGTAATGCTTCTGTCCAGCAGTAATGGAGTCCATACAGCTCTTCAGTGTAATGCATCGCTCTTTAGCATCCTTAATTCCTCTTGTCTTCACTCTCCTGCTCTTACAGCTGAAGTCAGAATTATCAGTCCCCGTATATATTTTCCCCCAATTTCTGTTTATCAGAGAGCAGATTTCCTCAACACATTTCTGCACATGATAGTGTTAATAACTCATCTCTAATCACTGATGTATTTTCTCTTCTCCATGATGACAGCACATAATATTAGACTAGATATTCTTCAAGACACTTCTATACAGCTTAAAGTGACATTTAAAGGCTTAACTACTGTCACATCATATTTACATTCAAAGTTTCTATTGAGATATCAAAATTAAAGTCTGCAGGAACCGGAAGCTGCCACTGTTGTTTTTAAATATTGTGACACAGTTCCTAGAGAAAGGGAATATTAAATGAGAAAACAGTGGGCGTGGCTTGTTTTTTCTACTGTGAGCTGATTGGATGTACAAGTATTGGAACAGTATGAAAAACCCAAATTAAAAAAGAAAGTAGTGATTTCCAAATTGACTTTGACTTGTGTTTCATTGCAGACAATATGAAGACACAATATTTGATGTTCTGTCTGGTCAGCTTCATTACATGTGTAATTCTCCATCCTCTCCTGTTCATTCCATTAACATATATTGCAGTTATAAACAGAGATGTGTCCTTGTTTTACACAAGAAAACACTGTGTAAAGCTATATGTTGGTAGTGTTTTTAGCTCTTTGTTTTGTGGGTCACAAAGTGTGTTTGCTGTCCACCTTTGCTAGTGTTGACTTTATTTGAGAGCTGAATAAGGTGTTTTGGTATTTGTAGTGCATTTTGAATGTGAAATGAACTGCTTTGCCAAGCTGAAAGTCGATTAGGAGAATTGTGTGACGAGTTCTGCAAAAGTGACCTCAGTATTGAGAAATGTGTCCTAGCGTCTGGAAAAAACTGGAATACTCAAAGTGTTTTTCCGGTCTGACCATTTAGTACAGGCCAACACATGACAATAACTGATCATTTTGACAAGCAATAACATTAATGTTGTCTTTAAATTGTTGCCTTACTATCATGATAGCTTATTTTGTGAGTTTGTATTGAATGTGAACACAGAGAAAAGCTCTATTCACACGGGACTAGCTTACACTATATGAAGGTCAGGTCAGTTTAGCTCACACAGATGTCATTTATGATTTCAATCTCGTCCAAATCGAACATGTCTGCATTTTGTTTTCTCAGTCAAGCTCTAAAAATACTACAGAGTAAATGACCTGCTGTTGTTGTCAATGCGGTCGACCTCAGAGAAGATCGAGTGTTATTATGCTTTTGTATTTTTCACAACACTCCTCGTTTATTCTGACCTTTGTCAAACGGCGTAACTAAAGCATATTTTCTCATTTCTCCTCCAAGAGCAGGTTCATTATGGATTTACTGCTCTTTTTATTTTTATTTTTGCCAATTTTCAAGGAAAAATGAATGTTTTCAGAAGTGCTGCTGGCTGTCAGACCTCAATTAAATGAGAGGATACACAATAAAGCAGCATCAAATCCTCATATCAAGCCTTCATTTCTGTACAATTTAACCCACTGTTAAGATACGAATGGCTATCTTAAAGTCGCTCTTGCTGAGATTTCATTATTTGTTTGTGTATACATCAAGTATATTGTTCATTAACAGATTGCATACAGTGTAGTCTCACAACTAATTTATCTCCTTAAGCAGGCATATAATTATTAACATATATATTTAGTCTCTCTATATATTATCATGTTGAACAAAGCTTTTTGCACAGGTTATTTGTTCACCTCAGTCAATAATCTGTAGGCATAAACAATATTAATGTCGGTAATTACAGGGTTGTATTGTAAACAGCTTGTTAGTGCTAAAGGTCGGGCTGTTCTGATGACCTTTTAATCATCATTCTTTCATTCATTCTCTTTTTGGCTTAGCCCCTTTATTAATCTGGGGTCGCCACAGCGGAATGAACCGCCAACTTATCCAGCATATGTTTTGCACAGCGGATGCCCCTACCCATCACTGGGAAACACCCATACACACTCATCCACACTCATACACTACGGCCAGTTTAGTTGATCAATCCCCCTATAGCGCATGTGTTTGGACTGTGGGGGAAACCGGAGCACCCGGAGGAAACCCACGCCAACACGGGGAGAACATGTAAGTGAACTTTAAGTTTCAGTCTTGTTTCTAGTCCAAATATCTACAAACTCATAATTCAAAAAGACAAGTTATAAATATAGTGTTGTTTTCAGAAATAATGAGTCAAAATGACGAGACTTTCTCATTAAAACAAGCAGAATAATCTGACAATGGGGTGAGCAGAATAATATTGTTTTTCCTTTTGACATAAGACTGCGTTGTTTAACACATTGGCTGATTTAAAAAGTTATTTTGACTTCTGATAACAAGACAATCTTTTGTGCTCGTCTTAAAATGATTGTCTTCTTGATTTATGAATATTTAGACATTTGGATGAGAAACAAGACAAAAACTCTAAGTAATAAAGCATTTTTTGCAGTGCATTCATGCCATAATTAAAAATGAGTCTCAAAGCAAATATCAGACTTCAGTGTGTTTCCTCAACATCACCCCAGTGGTTTCAGACTCCAAAAGTTCATCTCCAGTCTATGTTGTGCATCTTTTATTAGCCGAGTCAATTATTCAACAGCCCAGTGGACTTTGTGCTACTTCCATGAAGTTGTTTGAAAATGAAATGTTTTGAATAGCTTGGATGCTTTATCTCTCGCTGGAAACAGGGCTAATAAAGCTCATTAAAATAAGACAAACACAACGGGCTAAGAAGAAGAAACTATGGAGATGTGATTAAAAAGATGTATGCTTCTGTATGAATATATTAGTGTTTTTGTTCAGTCCACCTGCTCAGCTTTTTCACATTAGTCTAACCGATCAAACTGCATGTGAATATCTGATTGGAACATGATGCTTTCGACAGTTAATGGCAAGATTACAGCATTTAATTTCCCTATTATTATTATGTTATTACCAGGTCATATTAAAGTCAATATTCAGAGTGTTTTTAATATCTCTAGATGTCACTTGCATTATGACAAACATCGTTAAGTAGAGGAAAATGTAAGAGACTGAAGGCGCGGTTATTTTTTTTGGACACATATTTGGGCTACTCTGAGAAAATGCTAAAATGTCAACCACTAACAAATGCTTTGAACATGTTGTCTCTACAACACAAATCTGCTTGCTTTAATTTCTGCTAGCCTCCTGAGTGAGTGAGGAAGACACGTGCTGCTCTGTGTCTGCAATAACAGGTAGTGTGTATGTTTGGAAAAGACAACGTCATCTCTATTCTTAGCATGCAAATATCCAATTGATTTGTATTTATTTCTAATGTCCTGTAAAGGATATCAAGTCGTCGTCTATCTGCACATTACTTGTACTGTGAAACATAATGGTCATTACTTGGATGCGGTGTTGTTTTAATCAGCGTTAGTCATTCCAAATGTAGTAATCAAATGTGTGTGGACGTAAACATGAATGCACACAGACTCATGTGCACTTGTGTTACAGTGGGGACTACTTAAAGTCTCCATGAGGTAAACCTACCGATTAATCAGAAAGAATAATATCTGAAGATGTAAAAAGGCAGATTGTTTGCTGTGAGGGTTGGATTTAGGAGAAGAGAATATAGCGCATGTGTTTGGACTGTGGGGGAAACCCATGCCTACACGGGGAGAACATGCAAACTCCACACAGAAACACACACTGACCTAAGATGATTCATTTGATTCAGCTATGAAATTGAAGGAAGCAAGATTATCTTTGCAGTGTGTGTTGTGCAGGTTTCTTCCTTTCTGTAAGTAGGATTATGGACAGACAGACAGTAAACAGTGTGTTTTTTCTTCTTACCTGGAACATGACTCTGTACTGCTCCTCGGGCTTCTGCACCACACACATGTTACACCCCATTCTGACCTCCGACCTCCAACTCAAACCAGCTCAGGTCACCGTATAGAGGATTATCAGCGCTAGTTCAGCATCTCCCAGACAGTCAGCTTTTCACAGTCCAGTATGATAAACAGTCCTATCCTTTTTTTAATCAGCACTTGTTGTGTGTATTGCGTCTTCTTGTCCTCAATTTTAAGTCGTCAGAAGGGTCTGCTTAATGATTAAATGGTTAAATGTAAATACTGGCATCCAAAGCAGGAGAGCTGTTGTGTTTAAAGCATTTGACAAAAGCACTCAGAGTTCAATAATCCTATAATCAGCACTTCTCAAGTGTATTGCTTCTTCTTGAATGCCTCCTCAAATGCGTTGGAAGCGTCTGCTAAATGACTAAATGTAAATGCGTGCGTCTACAGCGTAAAAGCTGTCAAGTTTAAAGCATTTCCCAAACACACACACACACACACACACACAAACACACATGCAAGAAGTCATTCAACAGCACTCCATTTCATCTTAATCAGCTCTTCTGTGGGCCGGTCATATCTCCAGTCTATTGTGGAGTGTGAAATCAAATGAATCCCGCTCTGTAGAACAGTCCATTTGTGCTTGATGTTCAACAGTGTAGTGCAGCGCTTCTCCTCCTCCCGTCCCCATTGATGTGCTTAATTCAGGGAAAATCAGCATGAAATTATGTTTCTCACGCTTTTATCAAGACCACTTCCACCGGCGCTGTCTTATTTTCTGAAATTACTCCTGAATCAGTAAATGCAACGCTTGCCTGACGTCTAGTGTTTTAGTTTAAAGTGATGGAAGGAGGATTGGATAGATTGAATGTTTGCTCTGGAGAGATCTGCAGCTTTCCCAGAGCGAATATCACTCCTGCCTCGCAGTGTTTGACAATCAAGTTTTTGATTTAGCAAAGAGTCAGATTAATTCCAAAGCATTTTGGTCAAAGTGTTAGCCGAGAAGCAGACAGACGCATCATCAGTGTGCTGGATCTACTTTGACTGGAGAATCTGTCACGAATTTCAGCTCCTTTCATTTTGGATCTAACAATAGGCAAAGTTCTTGACTTTTTATTCAGAGTTTATAAATCTCATATCCACTTTTGATAGTCCTGATGTTTGAAGATCCACACAGATGACAGAGAAGTTACTATTAAAACAAGCAGCCTTGAAAAATGCTTTAACGCAAAACTCCTAACTGCAGATTCCCATCAGACGTCACCTTGAGTTGTCAGTGGACAGTAAACACGAGTTTCATGCAGCAGTTACACCTGAACTCAACAGTCTCTAGTGTTCATTCTCAGTAGACACTCAAGGAAAGTTTGACTGCTCTGTGTTTTCCATTATCCCTCCACCTATTCACTCTCGCTCAGATCTCCCTCTACTTGACGGAGGTGTTTCTCATCTCTCTAAAACTGTGACTTGAATTCAGCTGGATAGAAGTGTGTGCTGCACGCAGGACGAATCGGTTATCGGTTGCACATAAAAGACTGAGGTGAGAGACTCAATCCGCTTGAGGAAAACCCAGTCCCACACAACTCCTACACTAAAACAGTTCTGCTTAGGGATGCAGTGTTCTATCCAGAACACTCACGCTGAACACAAGCAGAAACAGGAGCGCATCATGAGCAAATGAAAGTGTAGAGCAATGATCACGCATTTACTCTCTACTCGCGCTCTGTTTATCAATATTTAGATCAATTCAATTAAACAACACGAGCCCTTAATAGTGATCCCAGGCGCTCCCTGTCAGACACAAATCGATATCTTTCTTAATAAGATCCCAGTTGGATGCTTTTGCTGCTCGGTGAGTTGTGAAATGTAATGATCAGACACAGGCTTTTGTCTTTCTGCTGCAGAGGTGCGACGTTAGAAAGCTGAGCTGTCCGATAAATCTCTATTCCTAGAGCACACACAACAGACACTTCTCCATTTGTTGCTTATTTAGTCTCCTTTAAGTCCGTCCAGCATCTCAAATCACTTCATTCAACTACTCGTGCGCACTTTATTCAGACGTCGGCTCTTTAAATGGAAAGCGCGCAGCTTTAATCCCATTAAACTGTCAGAAACGCGCGTGTTGATTCATGCACCCTGCTGTTTTAGATTGCAGGCTAGCCATTCACGCTGCAGTAACGTGCCAGACACACTCAACATGCTCCGAGACGCTAACAGGCGTCGCCCTCACACACAGACACACACACAGACAGCCGGGTCAAATGTTAACACACACACTCACCAAAACACACTGGTGCATTTCACCTGGAATACGAGTAAATACTCTAGACATCAACTAAAAATCCCTCCTTGATGCACTTAATTCTCAGAGCACTTCGTATAATGTGCTCTTGTTGTGTGTGCTGCCTCTTCTTGTTGAATCGCTGAATGCCTCCTCAATTGTAAGTCGCTTTGGACCAAATGTGAATGTAAATGCTACTATCCGACGTCAGCACACCCTTCACATGAGCGTCAGACTCTTGAAGACACACTGAAGGAAAGTCAGGTATGATGGAGAGGCGTGTCTGTCATCCCTCCTTCTCTCTCTTCTTCCTTCCAAAAAAGCTGAATCCTTTTGTTTGGGAAGGATTTAAGTAATCCATACTGACTGCTGCTTTACTGTAACCCCCCCCAGTCCCTGTTTGTGGTCCGGTTGAGAGTGCTTTCTGAGCGGTGCTTCTGTGTTGAGGACCGGCAGGTGAGCTGAGTTCTCTCGATCCTGGTGTGAAACGCTGAATAAACTCCCCCACTGCAGCCCAGAGAGAGAGAGAGAGAGAGAGAGAGAGAGAAGGAGGGATTAAGAGCCTCACAAAGACATTAACGCCCTGTGAAGCCACACACGCACACACACACACACACACACACTCACTAGTGCTCGCGCTCACTGCCAGAGTAGTATAGGATGCAACAGAATTATACATCCTCTCTCTCTCACACACACACACACACACCATAATGCGTGCGCTCACTGGCAGTATTTTTGGATGCAACAGAATTATAGTTTCTCTCTTCCTCACACACACACACACACACACACACACACACACACACACACACACACACACACACACACACACACACACACACACACACACACACACACACACACACACACACACACACTCACTAGTACTCACTCTCATCATACTCAAAACATTCATTCATTCATTTTCTTTTCGGCTTAGTCCCTTTATTAATCTGGGGTCGCCACAGCGGAATGAACCGCCAACTTATCCAGCATATGTTTTACACTGCGGATGCCCTTCCAGCTGCAACCCATCACTGGGAAACACCCATACACACTCATTCACACTCATACACTACGGCCAGTCTAGTTAATCAATGCCCCTATAGCGCATGTGTTTGGACTGTGAGGGGAAACCGGAGGAAACCCACGCCAACACGGGGAGAACATGCAAACTCCACACAGAAATGCCAACGGGCCCAGGGATGGGCAAACTTGATCCTGGAGAGCCGGTGTCCCTGCAGACTTTTGCTCCAACACTAGTCAAACACACCTGAACACTAATCAGTGTCTTCAAGATCACTAGAAAGCTGCAGGCAGGTGTGTTTGATTAGGGTTGCAGCAAAAGTCTGCAGGGACACCGGCCCTCCAGGACCAAGTTTGTCCCTGCCTGAACTGACCCAACCAAGGCTCGAACCAGCGACCTTCTTGCTGTGAGGCGAGAGTGTAACCCATTGCGCCACCTTGACACCATACTCAAAACAAATAAAGCCCTTACTCTAGCTCTAAATTCTCTGAGCACAAACAAATGACTTAGTATAGTCAGCACTTGTTGTGTGTGTTGCCTCTTGAATCGCTGAATGCCTCCTCAATTTTAGCGTCTGCTAAATGTAAATATTGAGAATTGGAGTGAGATTATGTTTGGTTTTTGTATATATCTCGATTCAAGCACGTTCATACAATTGTGACAAAAGCATAAAGTCACTCATTTTTGTACGACTCAAATGAAACACAAACAAATTCAGCAGAATAAAACATCAGCTAAACTAAATCATGCTAAACTGCGGCTGCACGTACTAATGTGAGATATTTATGGAGCTCTTTGTAACTCAAAGTGTACAAATTCACATCAATTCACCATAGAAAAATTGAAAAATTGTCTCAAAATATGGGGTGACTCAGTGTCTCAGTGTTTAGCACTGTCGCCTCACAGCAAGAAGGTCGCTGGTTCGAGTCTCGGCTGGGTCAGCTGGTGTTTCTGTGTGGAGTTTGCATGTTCTCCCCGTGTTGGTGTGGGTTTCCTCCGCGTGCTCCGGTTTCCCCCACAGTCCAAACACATGTGCTATAGGGGAATTGATCAACTAAACTGGCCGTAGTGTATGAGTGTGGGTGTGTGGGTGTTTCCCAGTGATGGGTTGCAGCTAGAAGGACATCCGCTGTGTAAAACATATGCCAGAATAGTTGTCGGTTCATTCCGCTGTGGCGACCCCAAAATAAGAAAGGGACTAAGTCAAAAAGAAAATGACTGAATGAGACGCAAATTTTTAAAAATGACCCACAATGCAGTGCATATTGCAGTAGTGAACTGTAAAGAAAGGGTGGGGTATTTTACTGGGTGTTTTTGCAGTAAATAAAGTCTAACAGTGTACTAACAAACAGAGTACTGAGCAATGGGTTATATGACTAAAATCACTATTTTCAAATAAATAAACGAACAAACAAACTAATGCATCCACCCCTCCTCTCTCTCTCTGTCTCTCCTGAATAATGCATTTTAAAGCTCGCGTGTGCTAATGGATAGTTGTGATATTCATAAGGTCATGGATTCATGTCTGTTGTGCATGATTCACATCTTTGTGAAATATGAATCATTTATTTTCTGCAGGGATGAAAGCGTCGGCGGTGAGATGAGACCCGCGGATACACACTAATGTTTCTGTTCAGAGTGTGGGTGTCGTCCTGTGTCGCCTTCATGTGGACGTTTATTCTGCTGATGGACACAAAGAGCAGCTAAAAGACAGAAAGCAAAGGGAAACGAGAGGATGAGCCGACGAGGAACACACAAGAGAAACTAGGTAACAGGTGCGAGAGCCTGATGAAAGCTGAGAAACAGCCAAGAGCCCCAATCTAATTAGTGTGTGTGTGTGTGTGTGTGTGTGTGTGTGTGTGTGTGTGTGTGTGTGTGTGTGTGTGTGTGTGTGTGTGGAGAAGGGCACCAGAGACAGGGTTTTTGCAGCTTGTTTATGGACATATGCCTAATTCCTGAGACAATGTATCACCACTGTCCAAGACATGGTACTCAGCCAACAAGACACAGAAGAAAAAGGTGATGCGCTGATATAAATCAGGTGAGGTGGAACATTTACATATCATATCATTTCATCTATTTGCCATCTAAATACAAATCATAATTAAAGTTGGAGGTATTTTGATGAAATTGGCTTGGATTCTTTTTTGGCCTCAAAATATATTTATAATTGAGAACATTAATGTGTAAAATAGGGATGCATTCACATTCTTTTTGGTTTAGTCCCTTTATTAATTAGGGGTAGCCACAGCGGAATGAACTGCCAACTATTTTACGCAGCGGATGCCCTTCCAGCTGCAACCCAGTACTGGAAAACACCCGTACACTCATTTTTACACACACACTCATACACTACGGCCAGTGTAGTTCATCAATCCCCCTATAGTGCATGTGTTTGGACTGTGGGGGAAACCGGAGCACCCGGAGGAAACCCACACCAACACGGGGAGAACATGCAAACTCCACACAGAAACAGTCAGGACTCGAACCAGCGACCTTCTTGCTGTGAGGCCACAGTGTTAACCACTGAGCCACCATGACACCCCTTGTGTCTACTTCATAATTTCAAAGAATGTTAATGAACGACAATAATAGTACTGTGTATAAAATACAAACCAAATATTGTTCCAGCACCATTCAGAAGTATTTACGTGAGAATGAAGCTACATACTCAATCTGAGCTGTGCTTATTACAATGATTCAAGAGAGAATCAATCAGGTTTTCATTATAAATACCATTAATTGCTTTTTTTTCGTATATAATCTTTCATTACACCAAATAAAAGATTAGAGGACGTCTGCTAAATCCTAATTAAAATGTAGTAAAGTCATTCAATTTGCTCTAAAAAACTACAAACACTTCTAATGTAAACAGCACTATAGATTTAATGCATGTTGCTCTGCTTTTGTAAATGTGATTCGGTTTCTTATTTATTTATCACAATTTCACTGGGCAGACCATATGCATTGGTTTGTGTTAAAGCAGACAGTCCTAAAGAAAGGCTTGACATAAAAACAACAGCAACATAATAATAGTAAGACTAATAGCACAGACTGCATTGTGTCCATCAGATGAACTTCTCTCTGCTGGGTTGTCTGAAACAGAAGTGACCCAGTCTGTATTTTTAGGCGCTTTATAATTCATGAGACGAGAAGTCCTGTCCATTTAGTCTTTGCAAGCTGTCATTCAGCTGCTAATGAGCAGTAATGGACATCCAGAGCTTAATAGAGCATCTTAAAGTAGGCCACGCCTACTCCTTCCAGCAGCCAATTAACAGTCAGGAGAACAATCAGCTGTGTGATAATCAGAGCGATGTTTATCAGATCCAAGACGCATTGGGATATGTGAAGTGAAATATCAAGTGCACGTTGTTCCTCATGGCCATACAGAAACAGTTTGACTGTACATTATATATGGTAATGTTAGGGTAATGATTAATATGTCATGCAAACTACACTGTAATAATGCTGGGTTCCACACTACTCATTCATTTTAGCCCTTTATCAGAAGTTATTATTTAAAATTAGTTCCAGGTTTAACTTCAATACTGACTAATCTACTGTACATGCACAAATAAGATAATGTAAAGCAGCCTATAGACAATATTCATTTAAATATGCAGGGATGTATTCATATATGTTGAGCACTGTATGTTGTGTCTGCGCTGTTCAATCAAATACATTTTGATATGGAGAATATATTTGATTTCAAACTGAATATATTTTAGTGTAAAGGAAATACATTTCTTAAAATTTCCCCATGCATATACATATATACATAACTCAAATACATGTCCATATGCATAATAATTTAATTATTCTGATTTGCAAATAAAGATTTCTCAATTTTACATGTAAATGTATTTTTTTTTAAGTGGAAGTATTCATTCATTCACTCATTCATTCATTCATTTTCCTTCAGCTTCCCTTTATTCATCAGGGGTCGCCACAGCGGAATGAACCACTAACTATTCCGGCATATGTTTTACACAGCGGATGCCCTTCCAGCTGCAACCCAGTACTGGGAAACACCCATACACACTCATTCACACACACACACACACACACACACACACACACACACACACACACACACACACACACACACACACACACACACACACACACACACACACACACACACACACACACACTCTCATGCACTAGGCCAATGTAGTTGATCATTTCCCCTATAGCGCATGTGTTTGGACTGTGGGGGAAACCGGAGCACCTGGAGGAAACCCACACCAACACAGGGAGAACATGCAAACTCCACACAGAAACACACACTGACCCAGCCGGAGCTCAAACCAGTGATCTTGCTGTAAGGTGATTGTGCTACCCACTGCGTCACCGTGCTGCCCCCTTGTTCAGGTTACGTATTTAAAATGAGTTGAAACAACACAATTCTTAGGGTTTTTTTGGGACAACTTAATTGTTTTATGTTCAATCAACTTTAATTTGTGAAAACAATGAAGTTAACGTAAGAGATTTGTGTTGGGACAGCATGAATGAATTGTGTGAAACCCAGCGTTTTTATAGCGTATGGAAGTCAGTGGTTACCAGTTTCCAACATTCTTCAAAATATCTTCTCTAGTGTTTAACGAAAGGAAGAAACGTCTAAACTGCAGGTTATTAACCACTTGAGAGAGTAAATAGCGAGTAAATTGTAATTTTTGCGTGAACTACCCCTTTAAGCTAAAACTTCTACATGAAAACAATAGACGTATAGTAATATAAATGAAGGAGTAATGTGTGAGATGAAAAGCAGACAAGAAAGAGCCATTTTAATCATTCAGAAACTCAGACGGCGCCTGATGTCTTTTGTAAGGTTAAAACGGTGAAGTCTGCGCAGAAAAGAGACAGAAAGACAGAAAGCTGGAAGGAGTACGAGCAGAATTTTAACAATGTTCTCATCATTTATTTAGCGCTGGAGGGGCTGAGGCAATCATTAAATAACCCACCTGACAGACAGTGCAGCAGAGATCTGTGCATGTCTACGTCTGTTTGATTTCTGTCGAAGTCTGTTTACATGCCGGTCCATATTCAGATGACTCTATGCATATTCATGAAAGCAGCAACAATAAAAACTGAGTTTAAAATAGGATGATGAGGATCAATCAGTCAGATTAAGGAGGGATTTGTCCTGAAAGCACATCTTAGCTTCTACTATTCCATGACATATTAAATATTATATTAAATATTAAAATAAGTTCTGACTGTGCTGCATATTCAGATCTTTGAATAGCTGTGCTTCCATCCTCATATTCTTATGCACATTTTGAAATATTGCATTAAAAAATGCATAATGGAAACGCCAAAGATGCAGACACATTTTAAAATGAGCATAAAAAACGAAGGCACAACTGAGCAGGACAAACATTTTATCTGATAAGACAAAACAAATTGACTAAAGGACAATCATTGTTCCCTAAACGTGCTCCACCTTCATGAGAGTATAAAAGCATTCATTTTTTCTAATGTTGGGGTCATTTTAAAAAAAGTTACCAACCTTTTTAATTATTATTATTTTTTCCTGCTGTGGCGTCACAGTGGTGCAGTGGGTAGCACAATCACCTCACAGCAAGAAGGTCGCTGGTTCAAGTCCCGGCTGGGTCAGGTGGTGTTTCTGTGTGGAGTTTGCATGTTCTCCCTGTGTTGGTGTGGGTTTCCTCCGGGTGCTCCGGTTTCCCCCACAGTCCAAACACATGTGCTATAGGATGAGCTAAATTGTCCATAGTGTGTGAGTGTAAATGAGTGTGTATGGATGTTTCCCAAAGATGGGTTGCAGCTGGAAGGGCATCCGCTGTGTAAAACATAAATATATATATATATATATATATAGATAGATAGATATATATATAGATATAGATATACACATCGTGTCTCAAAAAACCAAGCTATAATATTCATTCATTCATTTTCTTGTCGGCTTTGTCCCTTGCGGGGTCGCCACAGCGGAATAAACCGCCAACTTATCCAGCACGATTTTACGCAGCGGATGCCCTTCCAGCTGCAACCCATCTCTGGGAACTTCCACACACTCATACACTACGGACAATTTAGCTTACCCAATTCACCTGTACTGCATGTCTTTGGACTGTGGGGGAAACCGGAGCACCCGGAGGAAACCCACGCGAACGCAGGGAGAACATGCAAACTCCACACAGAAACGCCAACTGACCCAGCCCAGCCGAGGTTCGAACCTGCGACCCAGCAACGTTCTTGCTGTGAGGCAACAGCACTACCTACTGCGCCACTGCATTGCCCCAAGCTACAATATATCACACAAAAATAAGACTGCTTATTGTACAACAGGAATAAGAATGACTAACCCTTACCAGGGATTACCAGGGGCGCTGCTGGCCAGTACAGGCCCTATGATAACATTCTGGTGGTTTTGCGAAGAAAGTGATTGGGGGGGGGGTTGAATAGCAGGGGGAGGGCAGTTGTGGAGATGTTGGGTGTTTTTTTAGCAGGTGAAGTTAAGAGCGGGGGGAGAGGGGGTGGGGGCGGACGAAAGTGAAGAACGAGCGGTTATGGGATTGGGGGGGGGGTAATTGGGGGGCCCTAATAGTAACTCTGGGGGCCCCAAAACAGCATGGGCCCTTAGAATTGTGCGACAGCTCACCTGACTATTCAACATGTGCAGAAAAGACACTTTTTACAACTCTTTTACAACTATTTTAGGATCTAAGTGCAAACTCTAAAGCTCTTGCTGCTAAAGCATTAAGGGCGTGTCTGAATCCACTTTTGCAATTTTAAGGACAGTAAAATCTGCTCTGCGTATAAGATTCGTCAGCAAAAACCATCCCATTTGCTAAAACACAGAGAAAACTGTGGCCAATTTAAGCCTTAAAATCAGCACAGAGTGGATGAAAACGACCCAACACCACACAAGGGGTAGCATTTTCTTGAAAATATGAATCTGAGTGAAAAGATGGATCTCACAGTCATAAAGTCACTGCTAGAAATGGATCAAAATAGTTGTTTTTTTCAGAGTGTTGTTATTCAGAACAATCAAGACACTAAACTGTATTCCTTTTCACAAGAGAGTCCAACATGAAGCAGAAACAACGGCTAAATTCGAGAGTGAAGCGGTTGTAGTGCTGGTTCAGGTTTGTGAATGTACGTCACCTTGAGCAGTGAACTGACATATCTTAACGTTTCCTTCATAAACAGTGACAGCTAGCCTAGAGCTGGAATGGTATTGCGTAGAAAGGTGTGCAAAACACTCAGGTATAGACATGAAAACAAGCGCTTCTGGGGACGAGCATGCAGTGACAATATTCATCTGCAAGACAAACATGCCCACAGAGTGCTGTGAAAATAAAACAAATATTCTAAATAGAAACACATGTGTCAACAATATACACTACAATTAAAATCCATACAGAAATGAATGTGCAGACTGAATCTGCCAGAAACCCTGCGTCTGAACAGCTTCTTATTAGATATGCAGTGTGCTTCTCTCTAACGCTGCAGTTTTTCCCCCTGTTGTAATCTAGTTTAGCGCTCATCTCCAGAGAGCCCAGACCTGATCAATATTCCGATGACAAAATCTGCCTCTAGTAATTTCTCCACATAAACAGCACAAGCCGCTCTCAGGCGTTCAGAAATCGCTCTTATTTTCCTCTAAACACCTCTCCTCTGCTCTTCATCAGTGTTGTAGGGCGGGTGTTTACACGTCTGTTTGCTGAATGAATACACACCAAGACGTGAGCAGCGACTGCAGACACTGACTTGATCATTTTACATCAACAGCAGGTATGTGTGTTCAACATTTGTGCTAAAATTAACAATAAAGAGCCCCTGTTGTGCATTATAAATGGTCATATTTTGGTTTTGGGGGTCTCCAACAGCAGGCTGATCTGCAGGCAAGGTCAAAAACACTTTTATTGTCTTATAATATGCATTTATTTTTACCTGATTATCTCAACAACTCCCTTATGATTTGTTCAGTGATTCATTTGTTCCCAAACCCCACCTTAGCACGATGATAATCTGCGCTCCTTGGACCGATGACCCAGTCTGTTGTGATTGGTTGACTGGGTTTAGCCTGAGACAGAGAGAAACGCCCACCACAGCTATGAAGTAGCAGCCAGAGTATGTGTGAGCCCAATGCAGGAGTGCATTATTATTTTGAAAATTGACCGCGCCGCGCGTGTGAGGAACAGCTGATGGTGGCCATAGCAAAGACAAACAGCAGAGCATCGCCAGTTCCGAAATGCATTTAAATCGGTAAAGGAAGAAGCCCACGTCGCATTTTCAACGTGGTTTCAAACACAATATGTGAATAGCCCATACATGTTTAACCTGAGAGATACTGTACAAGCACTGATCTATAATAGATACAAGCGGTGTGGAGCGATTACAAGTTACAACACACAATTAAACACATATTTAATAAATACATATTAAATTACATATTACCAATCTACACAAAATGAGGCAACAATTTTAATCACACTTACAGGATCTGGAGGAAGAAGAAACTGGATCATGTGAACTGTAACAGTTACTGACAAAGTCCCTATCAAAGTCTGACAAAGTCCCATACATAATACGTGGACAAAAGTGAAGCATTATGTATACATGCAAAGCATAATTAGTAACTTTGAGTTCTATAAAAACGATCGTAAATAAAAAAAGAACTGAAATGACATATTTTGAACACAATCTGGCCAAAACAAAAGTTAATTTTGAGTTTATTTCTGTATTTTACAACAGCTCACTAAAACTCCTTGAAGAAGTTTGTTTGGGCTCCTGAACACCTCTGAGCTGCCATTGGTTAGTGATGATTGTGCAATCAGTGGGCGTGTCCTTGAGCTCCGCCTTCTTTGACATGTTTCATATTCTTGCAGTTCAGATTCAGACAGGAGAAAACCATCCAGCACAACAACACTACACTGTAAAAACATCTGTGAATGAGCTGTTTTCCGTATTTTCTGATTCATGTTTTTATTTTATTTTAAACTGCCGCACATTTTCTGTTACTTCACAGACTTATCTCTCTAGATATTATTCATCTCAGGCTCATTCTGAAAACATACCCCTGTATACATTTCTGGAGAGCACCAAATACTTCCCAGGAGCTACGTTTTTTGCAGTTTTAGTTTTTGTGAATCCACTAGAGGGCGCTGTGTACGCTTTTACAGATCTCAAATTACTCTCGCGAGTGTCATTCACACCTGCTGTTCTCACGTAAATCCACCAGAGGCCGCTGTCGACTGACTGACTGATCGATTGACCCACCCACCCCCTTCCCTAAACCCAACCGGCAGTGTTTTGAAAAGCAATCCAGAAAAAGAAACGCCCTCGCCTGATTTTTTTCAGATTTGTCCACATTCTCACCCTGTTATTTATTTTTTGTTTTTCCTGCTTTCTGGAACTTTTCTGTGCCAGACTCGAACCCCGTTGTCGTGGTCAACTCCTCTCTGCATCTCAAATCCTCCAACGTTCGCCGGGAGCCACCGGACAAACTGGTAACAGCAGGAAAGCCATCCATACGGAGGTAAGTGTTCAGCTAACGTGAAAAGGAAAGGCATCATACCGCCCTGTAGCATTTGTATTAAAGATGAAATGCAGCCATACGTACCTCTGGCTACATAATTCACCTTCTCCAGAAATGTACACAGGGCTACGCTTTCAGAATGAGCCTGTGTTGATATTATTTCTTATACATTATATTATTTCAAAGCACTAAAATGTCAGTAAAAGTCACTTTGTTAAACTGTAGAGCTGAATCAGAAGTGGACAGAGCAGAGATCAACATCCCATAATGCAGTGCATGTTTACCACTAGAGGCTGGATATATTCGCTCGCTGCTGTTCACTGCTGAAAGGTTTTACAACAGTATACAGTCAATCAGCCTTTTCCATCTTCTCTTTTGGCCTCAAACAATGAACAAAATATAAATATGTTTGAAGAGTACCAGTGCCTTAAGGGTTAATCAACACACAGTATAGGATTTATCAGGTGGCAGGTTAACCTTGCCTTCTGAAAAACACCCCTGCAGTAAACTACACATCAGTATTTGTAGTAAATTAACATTGAAATCACAACCAGGCACAGCAGCAAGCTCATACAACACCAGATTGCATAATGAAGAGTTAATTGAGGCAGATAGTAAACAGTCTGAGGGATTCAGTTCCTAGGAAGTGTTTGTGTTAGTCCTAGAGGGAAATATTACAGTCGCAATCACAAACCAGATCAATCTTAATAGGAGAGCAGTCCCACGTCCTTTCCACCGCTATCTCATTTTCAGTGTGAAGCCACACATCTTGCATGCAAATATCTCACAGCACGCCAGAGAAGTGTGTGTCCTGCGGCGGTGTCAGATCAATATATCATTAGCCTGGTCCTTTTTCCTGCAGTCCCTGCTTGCATCAGCACTTTTCTCCACCCAGCAGCACATTAAAGGGGACCTATCATGCAAAAATCACTATTATAAGGGCTTTAAAGCAGCAAGTGTGTGAGGATCTCCTCTAATGGTGAACATGAATGAATTGTGTTTGTTCTAATCAGACTTGATGCAGAAACACTTTGATTGACATTCTCCCTTTGTAGGTGTCATCAGAGGGGGAAAGCCCCGCCCACTAGTGCCCATCATCTCTCCATCTCATTAGCATAAACAGCAGCCCTGAGTGAGAAGCAGCCGTCTGTCCATTAGCCATTAGAGCCACTATGCTGACACATAGATGTCTGTAGCTCCGCCCTCTTCTAAAAAGAGCACAAGCTCATTTGCATTTAAAGCGACAGTCACCAAAACACCACAATTAAGATCAAACCCTGAAAGGGTCAGTTTCAGAGAGCTGGAGAACATTATCTGTGTGATATTCTCAGCTCAAACACACACACACTTTCATAACTGAAAACATGAAAAAGGGTTAAAATGCAAAGATCCAAGTGAAGACGAGGAGTTTAGCAGGATCAAGACATGAAGGGAAACACAGAGAGATGGCTGTGTTGGTGTAAAAGAGTGCAGGGGGAGGTGTGGAGCGAGAGAAATTAACCTGTAATCGTGCTGTAGGCGCTCAAGCCTTCAGTGCCATATTGATTGATGGTGCCGCATATACTGCCAATACAATACACACACAATACACCTGTACACCTGACTTTAGACACTGCAGAATCAGGCATATTTCAATAAATCAATCGGTTCTAAAAGTCTAGTGAGACAGCTACATAGAGTGAACATTAAACGTGACCCTGGATCATACCTGTCAACATTAGGATGTGAAAATAAGCGATATGCCTACCATAACACCCCTGTTCAGCCCTGCTTCAACACACTTACCTGTAGGTCTCAAACAAGCCTAAAGGACTCAATTAGTTTGATCAGGTGTGTTTAATTAGGGTATATCTCTCTAGATATTATTCATCTCAGGCTCATTATGAAAACGTACCCCTGTATACATTTCTGGAGAGCACCAAATACGTCCCAGGATGTTGTATTTGTGAATCGACTAGAGGGCGCTTTGTATGCTTTTACAGAGAGTTTTAATTAGGGTCAAAGCTAAACTGTGCAGAGCTGTGGCCCTCTAAGAAACTGGATTTGACACCTGTGAGTTAAACAGTCAGTAATATGTTTTATTATTATTATTTATATTATTATTTATATTATTATTATTATTATTTATATTATTATTATTATTATTATTGTTATTATTATTATTATTATTATTATTGTTATTATTATTATTTATATTATTATTATTATTATTATTGTTATTATTATTATTATTTATATTATTATTATTATTATTATTATTATTATTATTATTATGTTATTATTGTTATTATTATTATTATTATTTATATTATTATTATTATTATTATTATTATTATTATTAATATTATTATTATTATTATTATTATTATTATTTATATTATTATTTATATTATTGTTATTATTATTATTATCATTATTATTATTATTATTATTATTATTTATATTATTATTATTATTATTATTATTGTTATTATTATTATTATTATTATTATTTATATCATTATTATTTTTATTATTATTATTATTTATATTATTATTATTTATATTATTATTATTATTATTATTATTATTATTATTATTGTTATTATTATTATTATTATTTATATCATTATTATTTTTATTATTATTATTATTTATATTATTATTATTTATATTATTATTATTATTATTATTATTATGTATTTGGCTCAGGAAATGGCTCAGGAAAATGAATGAATGGATTTACAAACACTTTATATGGGCTGAATTTAAACAAACACTTTAAATTTAGTAATGTTCAACTTTAAATTCAGCCGATATATATAATTTACAACCACTTACCTTAAAACAATGTAGTAAATTAAATGAATGATGTTTTTAGGCCACTCTAAGCTGCTAATGCAGTGAATGTGAATCAGAGCACTATTTTCCTCATGCATTTACAGGCATGCGAGTTCTCTCCGTCTGTTTGTTTAGTGTTTAATGTAAAGAAATGTACACGTGAGCTTCATGCAAACGGCCTCTCACTCCCTCTTCTCCTCTCGACCTCTATTCTCAATGCAATGAAATATCATGGGACCTGTAATGGACACTGACTACAGAGAATGGAAATGCTGGCATGAGTGGAATACAGATTAGAGAGTAAAGCAGAACTGTGGAGAAGCTGCGACGTCGGCTCTGGAGGAGCATAAGAAGAAGAGATTGGAAACCAGAGGAAAGGGGCAGATGGAGGTGTCACCTTGAGGAGAAGCAGAGGGTGGAGGAGGAGCACACACACACAGATACACACAAACACAGATACAGATACGCACACATACTGAATGAAGTCTTTAAAAAGTATTGTCTGCACTGCAAAAAATGCTTTTATTACTTAGAGTTTTTGTCTTGTTTATAGTCCAAATATAATTTTTTTTTAATCAAGAAGCATTTTCTAGACGAGTAATAAATCTAGTGTAGTTTCAGAAAAAATTAGTCAAAATGAAGAGAGTTTCTCCTGAATACAAGCAGAATAATCTGCAAACTTTGGATGCTTATATTAGGTTTATTTCTTCTAAATCCAAATTTGGTCACTATGTTATAGCACACTGGCATGTACAGTATACACTCACCGGCCACTTTATTAGGTACACCTGTCCAACTGCTCGTTAATGCACATGTCTAATCAGCCAATCACAGGGCAGCAGCTCACTGCATTTAGGCATGTAGACATGGTCAAGACGATCTGCTGCAGGTCAAAGCGAGCATCAGAATGGGGAAGAAAGGGGATTTAAGAGACTTTGAACGTGGCATGGTTGTTGCTGCCAGACGGGCTGCTCTGAGTATTTCAGAAACTGCTGATCTACTGGGATTTTCACGCACAACCATCTCTAGGGTTTACAGAGAATGGTCCAACAAAGAGGAAATCTCCAGTGAGCGGCAGTTCTGTGGGCGCAAATGCCTTGTTGATGCCAGAGGTCAGAGGAGAATGGCCAGACTGGTTCCAGCTGATAGAAAGGCAACAGTAACTCAAATAAGCACTCGTTACAACCGAGGTCTGCAGAAGAGCATCTCTGAACACACAACACGTCCAACCTTGAGGCGGATGGGCTACAGCAGCAGAAGACCACACCGGGTGCCGCTCCTGTCAGCTAAGAACAGGAAACTGAGGCTACAATTCACACAGGCTCACCAAAACTGGACAAGAGAAGATTGGAGAAACGTTGCCTGGTCTGATGAGTCTCCATTTCTGCTGCCACATTCGGATGATCGGGTCAGAATTTGGCATCAACAACATGAAAGCATGGATCCATCCTGCCTTGTATCAGCGGTTCAGGCTGGTGGTGGTGGTGTAATGGTGTGGGGGAGATTTTCTTGGCACACTTTGGGTCCATTAGTACCAATTGAGCATGGTGTCAACGCCACAGCCTACCTGAGTATTGCTGCTGACCATGTCCATCCCTTTATGAGCACAGTGTCTCCATCTTCTGGTGGCTACTTCCAGCAGGATAACGTGTATATAAACAAGGGTATTTCAATAGCACACTTTATACACAAATGTTTTTTAAAGTTCTTTTGATTAAAAAAAAAAATACAATAAAGTTACGAAATAAAAACAACAAAGTAATAAAATGATTGAAAGTCAATGTAAATTGTGGTCATTTGTTATAGTCAAATTTCCTGACTCTCCCCCATTGGCCTGTTTTCATTCACTTGCTCTCTGTTGCTTCATTCCATTTGTTTTAAATGAATGAAATCTCAGCACCTGCATTGCATTGTGTTCCACATTTCCTGCAACCCTTATCTTCCAGCATCCGTTTATTTATTCTCATGCACATTTCTCCTGCTGCTCTACTCTTCCACTCCTCCACAACCTGAAGTGTCTAAACTGAGTGTGTTTAGTGTGTGAGAGCCTCTATTAGAAAGTGTGTATTGATCTGCACAGCTGTGAAGGATCAGTGCAGTTTACAGCAGGAATCAGTTCATCTCTATGGGGGGTTTACCTGTACCACCCTTAAAGGAGAACTGTGCCATTTACTCTTCACTTGATTATATTACATGGCCTTGAAGGAGACCTGTTATGCAGAAATGACTTTTATATGTGGTGTTTAACCCCAGTAGTGTGTGTGTGTGTGTGTGTGTGTGTGTGTGTGTGTGTGTGTGTGTGTGTGTGTGTGTGAGTATCTCCTCTAATGGTGAACATGAATGAATTGTGTTTGTTCTAATCAGACTTGATGCAGAAACACTTTGATTGACATTCTCCCTTTGTAGGTGTCATCAGAGGGGGAAAGCCCCGCCCACTAGTGTAAAGTCATTTAACTATACATTTGATGAAAGATGCCCAAAGTAGTGCCCGCGGGCCAAAGTTGGCCCATGCTAACCCTTGATTTGGCCCACCGTCCCATCTGAGAAGAGATGGAAAATGATGGAGTGAATATCTATAACGGAGACTGTCATTTCGATTTAATGTACCCTTTTGCGTGTTTTGTAATTTATTTTGTTTTGTAAATGAATCGAGGACAATGGGAGTTGCAGTTAGTATATTCAGCATTGAACTCCAGTGTGTTATTAATAAAATTGTTGAGGTTTTTGCTGTGATAAATTCATTATATTTTATATATATATACTGCATTAGTTAATATAATTTGAAGCAATGAATTAACTCATGGAAATGTTTATGTATTAGAGTTTGGTATATTACCTTCGGCCCAGAGCCCGGACTCAAGTTTGTTTTTTTGCCCTTCATAACAAAAAGTTTGTGCACCCCTACATTAGATATACTCAAATGCATATAATGCAAATATAAACCAACCTTCAGACTCAAGTCAA
This sequence comes from Danio kyathit, assembly GCA_903798195.1. NCBI lineage: Eukaryota > Metazoa > Chordata > Actinopteri > Cypriniformes > Danionidae > Danio > Danio kyathit. The sequence continues at coordinate 262,475 of LR812541.1, read as the reverse complement.
AAACATCAAATGAGCACACTCTTACTGTAGCACTATTTTATTTAAGATATTCATATTCATGCTGGCAGTAAATGATAACATGGTGTTTATTTCAGTATATTTCAGAGAATAGCAGTCTGAACACATTTCTGCTGGTCTAGAAACAACAGATTACCATACTAACACACCCAAATAACCATGGTGCTTTTGTGTTAGTACAGGAAAACATACACTTACATATCTGCGGCTAAATCTGCACTGGATCCATTATTTGCAGCCACCCACAGTGTAAAAGAGAGCTTAGACGAAGGTAAAAGCAAAGCTGCTCTGTGTTATTGTGGCATGAAACCTCGACTGACTTCACGCTGAGCTGAACCGCTTTGACCATGTAATAGAGTGGAGAGGAGAACAACATAATCCTTTTCTACCCCTTTCCCATCCCGCTGTTCCTCTTGACCCAGAAACTCTGTTCCTCTCTGAGCAATCACACTGCAAGCACAGGCTTTTCCTACTTGGAGTTTTAGTCTTGTTTCTAGTCCAAATATCAAAAACTCTTAAATTAAGAAGCATTTTCTAGACGAGCAGAACATACAGTGTTGTTTTCAGAAATATTCAAAATGAAGAGAGTTTTTCATTAAAACAAGCAGAATAATCTGACAATGAGGGAAGAGAAATAATCTTATGTCAAAATGACTGACCCCACTTTCTGAGAGCTTTGACTGAGTAATATGTACCCTGGACATTGCTGCCTAGCAGTTTTTGTTTTCACGGATCCACTATAGTGTACATTTCTGACAATCTCAAACACGTTTCTGGGGCATGTTATCTCATACGTGCTATTTCTCGTTTCACAGTGAACTACTGAGCAAACCAGTCACACCACAAAAGAAGTTAGTGGTCAGTGGTATTGCCCCCTAGTGTTCGTTTCGTTTTACCTGCAGGCACACAACCCAGGCTCATTCTGATTATGTACTCCTGTATACATTTTTGTAGAGCGCCAAATATGTCCCAGGACCTACGTTTTTTTTGCAGTTTTTGTTTTCGTGAATCCACCAGAGGCCGCTGTGTACGCTTTTACAGATCTCAAATTTCTCTCATGAGTGCCATTCACGCCTGCTGTTCTCACGTAAATCCACCAGAGGCCGCTGACTGACTGACTGACTGACTGACTGACCACCCAACTGAAGTGTTTTCAAAAGCACCGAATGACCTAATCACTCACTTCCCTAAACCCAACCGATAGTTTTAAAAAGCAACCCCAAAAAAAGAAAAGCCCTCGTCTGATTTTTACCACGTTTTCAGATTTTACCACATTCTCACCCTGTTATTTACTTGTTTATTATTATTCTTTGGATTCAGTTTTTGTTTTACCTGCTTTCAGGAACCATTCTTCACCGCACTCGAACCCCGTCATTGTGGTCAACTCCTCACTGCTTCTCAAGTCCGCCGACGTACACGACAAGCTAACGGGACAAACTGGTTGCGATGGGAAACTCGTCCAAACAGAGGTAAGCGGTCAGCTGGTAAGCGCGAAAAGGAATGGTGTCGCACCGCCCCAAAGCATTCGATTTTAAAAATGAAATGCAGCCATACGTACCTCTGGCTACATAACTTGCGGCCTCCAGAAACCTACATAGGACTGCGCTTTCAGAATGAGCTGTGCTGATTATTATTATTGAAAGGTTCACCCCTGGAAACCAAAAAAAGTTCATCTTGGTATGTTTATTTTAAGCATGTTGGACACTTGTCCGATACCAGCTGGATGGATGGCTAAACTAGCTAAACAGCATCCTACTAGCCATCCTGCTAGCTTAAACAACCCTTAACCCTGCCACATAAAGCAGCTAAATACTAATTAGACCAGCTTAAAGGGATAGTTCACCCAAACTTTTTTTTTTACTATTTATTCACCCTCAGTAAACTTTTATGAGTCTTTTATAAGAATGCTGGAAATGGGTAACCATTGACCTCCATGGTATTTGTTTCTCCAACTATGCAAGTCAATGGTTACAGGTTTTCAGCATTCTTCAAAACATCTTCTTTTGTGTTCAACAGAAGAAAGAAACTCAGAAAGGTGTTGATCTTTCCTCCGGCAGCTTCTAACCTTGAACAGCTGTAAAAGTGTGTTTTCTGCTCGTGTGTAATAGTGTGCAGTGCTGTATAGTGTGTGTTGGTGTTGTATATTACACTACAGTAATAAACTGCAGCACATTCTCTGTTATTTTACACTCTTATATTATTTCTGATATTATTTTAAACCACTAAAATGTCAATAAAAGTCACTTTGTGAAACTGTAGAGCTGAATTTACAACATCAGAAGTGGACAGAGCAGAGATCAACATCCCATAATGCAATTCACCACCATAAATTAACACTTAAAATACAGAAACTGCTCAATGTTTTTTTATTATTATTATTGTACCAAGCAGCTACAAATAGGTAATAGAAAGGGCGTTACTGTACATTTCTGCATTAAATAGCTTCCTTCATTAACAGTGAAAACGCTGCAATATTAATAGAATCAGTTTATTCAGAACAGCCGGCTGTAAGAACCCGCTGTGTAACATATCCATTTCCCCAGGTGTGTTTGCATCTGACGTGTTCATTAACTATACACATACACCACTCCCAGGTTGAAGGCTCATTAGGATCAGCAGTGAAGGGTAAAATTAGGCTAAGGAGGGCTTTGCATTTTGTTTCTATCTCTGTCCTGTAGGACTTCAGGTTCATATCTGGCTGATAGAGAAGCACACCTCCTTCATCACATTATTCTGAAATATCTGTGTCCACATCTGCTCTCAAATTTGAGCTCCTGGACTTTCTAGTGAGTCTGGATTAAACAAAGAGGTTATATATGCCTAAGCTGAACAACCGTGACCTCCGAGCCCTCAGGGGGCGCTGCAACAAGAATCCTCATTCATCTATAAGCCAGATCAGCACATGGGCTCAGGACTACTGCGGTAAACCTTTGTCAAGTACCACAATACAGAGTTACATCCACAAATGCCAGTCAAAACTGTACTGTGCCTAAAGAAAGCCCTATGTTAACAGTGTCCAGAAGCGCTTCTCTGGGCTCGGAGGCATCTGGGATGGACCATCACACAATGGAGACGTGTACTGTGCTCAGATGAAGCAGTGTTTCAGGTATTGTTTGGGAGAAATGGACGCTGTGTGCTCCAGACTAAAGAAGAAAAGGATCATCCAGACTGTGACCAGCAACAAGTCCAGACCCCAGGCTCTGTCATGGTCTGGGGTTGTGTTGGTGCCCTTGGCAAAGGTAACCTGCCCTTCTGTGATGCTCTATTAATGCTGAACAGTACAGAGAGATTCTGGAGCACAATATGCTGCCTTCTTCTCCAGGGACGCCCATGCAGAGTTCAACAAGACAATGATGAACCACATTCAGCACATTACAGAGTCCTGCTGCAGAGGAAGAGGAGACAGATACTGGACTGGCCTGTCTGCAGTCCCGACCTGTCTCCAATTGAGAATGCGTACTGTTGTCCACTGCATGTCATGATTTTACCAAGTATGATGTGATCCTGAATTAACATCTATGTTGATCCTGGAACAATTTTTGTTGGAAAAAGTAATCCAAACCTATTCCCTAACCCTAAATCCAACCATAACTCTAAATTATTCCAAAAATCAGAGGGGGATAATAGCTGGATAACAAACATGTAGACGTGCATAAGCCTAAACTTCACATAAACGGTAAACAGATCCCTTAATTCTGATTGGCTGATTGGAATGTTGTTCCAGGGTCAACTTAGATGTTCATCCAGGACTTGGTGAAATCAGGTTGGCGGTTGCCCACCTTTAGACTTGTTTGCAGGAAGAATGGGGCAAAATGACACCTGAAACACTTCATCACTTTCTGTCTTCAGTCCCTAAACATCTTAAAGTGTTGTGAAAAGGAACGACAACATTACACAGTGGGAAATGCATTACTGCTCAACTTTTCTTAAAATGTGTTGCAAGAACCAAAACTGTAATATGTGTTTATTTAAAAACAAGCAATAAAATTCATGAGAAACACATTAATATACAAGTCAAAAAAATGTAGAAATCAATAGTTTCTTTCTTTCTGATTTGGAGTTGTGTATATATATATATATATATATATATATATATATATATATATATATATATATATATATATATATATATATATATATATATATATATGTATAAACAAGCATATAAATCAAATATTTCTTACAGAAGTATTACTTAAATATTTCATAAGGTGATTTACATCAACCACATCAAACTATCATAACCTATGAATTTCAGTTTATAACTGTTTATTTATTTATATATTTATTATTATTTATATTTACAAATTTCATAAAATCTATAATTTCTACTCACAACCCTCCTAATATGCTTTATTTGAACAAGTGTAGGATTATTGTTTTGGTAAAGAAAAATGTACTGTACATTTCTAGAGATTTGTTTATTTATTTATTTATTTATTTATTTATTTATTTATTTCTACTCACAAACTTCCCAAAATGCTTTATTTTTAGTCAGGGTAAGAATATTGTTTTGAGTCAAGAGCGCCCTCTGCTGGCACGTTCCAACCACTTCACATTGCACCCACAGGGGGCGCCAAAGTATTGTTTGTAATTGAACTTTTGTTTGGGTATTTTCACAGACCACCGTAACAATCATCCACAATCCACCACAAACTCAGTGTTTTAACCTTTAGAGCTCATCTGAGTATCATTATCAAGTGCATATGTAAACAAATGAGTTAAATGACTGCAGTATACTCCAAAAAAAAAAAATGCTTTTCTTAGTTTTTAATCTTGTTTCTAGTCCAAATATCTCAATATTCTTAAATCACGAAGCATTTTCTAGACTAGCTAAACACATAGTGTTGTTTTCAGAAATAATGAGTCAACATTAAGTGAGTTTTTCCTTAAAACAAGCAAAATAATCTGCCAATGGGGGAAGTATAATAATCTTGTTTTCCCTTTTGACATAAGATTATTCTGCTTCCCTCATTGGCAGATTGTTTGCAGTGTATGCATGTCAAACTTCTCTGTCCCAGTTCACAGCATCATTTATAAAGTAGGAGTTTCTGCATGAGCTAATTAAACGACATGTTTACATCAACGTCATGCACTGAAGACCATGAATCAAATATAAACGACATGTAAAGTTTAGGGGAAAGTGCATTCCTCAGGGGTCAGAAACATTTCCAGAGCACAACAAAACTAGATGAAAATTCTCAATAAGATTAGCATTTAAACCCAAGCTAATTCACTGCTGCCCAGGAGACCGGCAGAGCTTGTTTGACATAAACCGACAGGAATGAGGGAGGATCCCCTGGAATGGAGACCACAGAAAATACAGCCTGCTTTCCACACATCAGTCCAGAGAAAAAAGAGAGAAACAGGCAGCTGAGAAAATGGGGCTCATATTCTGCACAGCCGGCAGAGAGAGAGAGAGATTTAACAAATACTTTATTACAATTATTACAGATAAAGTCAAGATTATTCACCCTGCTGTGCAACATCTATTCTTGTACAAATATTTCCCAAATGATGTTTAACAAATTGTTCACAGTATTTCCTCTAATATTGAGAAAGTCTTATTTGTTTTATTTGGGCTAGAATAAAAGCAGTTTTTAATAGTTTTAAAGCCATTTTAAGGTCAATATTATTAGCCCCTTCAGCAATATTAGTGTTGGATTGTCTCCAGAACAAACCACTGTTATACAATGACTTGCCTAATTACCCTAACTTTACCCTAATTACCCTAGTGAAGCCATTAAATGTGACTTTAAGCTGAATACTAGTGTCTTGAAGAATATCTAGTCTAATATTATGTGCTGTCATCATGACAAAGAGAAAATACATCAGTTATTAGAGATGAGTTATTAACACTATTATGAGCAGAAATGTGTTGAAGAAATCTGCTCTCTGATAAACAGAAATTGGGGAAAAAATAAACAGCGGGGCGAATAATTCTGACTTCAACTGTATAGCTGAATAACTAAACTGTATTTTTATATTATCTTTACTTTTCATTTATTTATATATTTTTTCATAAATTGTGTGTTGCGGAGCTCTTGGCCAGGTCACCCGTGTAAATGAGATCTTGATCTCAAAGTGTTTTTATCTGGTTTAATAAAAGAAGCACATATATATTGGGGAAAATATACATTCATTCATTCATTCATTTTCTTTTTGGCTTAGTCCCTTTATTAATCTGGGGTCGCCACAGCGGAATGAACCGCCAACTTATCCAGCATATGTTTACGTAGTGGATGCCCTTCCAGCTGCAACCCATCTCTGGGAAACACCCATACACACTCATTCACACTCATACACTACAGACAATTTAACCTACCCAATTCCCCTATAGCGCATGTGTTTGGACTGTGGGGGAAACCGGAGCACCGGAGGAAACCCACACCAACATGGGGAGAACATGCAAACTCCACACAGAAACACCAACTGACCCAGCCGGGACTCGAACCAGTGACCTTCTTGCTGTGAGGCAACAGCACTACCTACTGCGCCACAGCAGAAAATATACAGAAGGGCGAATAATTCAGACTTCAACCTACAAAACAATCTCACCTTAAAACAGCAAATTGTGGAGAATTATTAAAATCTGTTTTTTAACAGGTTTTTAGCATTTTAATCAAAATACAAAGAGCATCAACATTTGAGGAAGCTTCTGTCTTGTTTCGTCTCGTATACACAGACATCTTTGCTCTTCCCAAAATAAAATTGAACATTGACATTGTCTTTTTCTGGGAATATCTGTATTCCAAAATGGAAGAGAAAAAACTACACCACATAAACAGAGAGAGAGAGAGAGAGAGAGAGAGAGAGAGAGAGAGAGAGACAGAGAGAGGTGGTGGTTTTGTAGAGTTTAGGAAGAAATTGGGAGATATTTTGGAAAGGAATACTGCGGTAAGAGTTCTGACGCACAAGTGGAGCATGAGTGAAGGATGCAGTCAGGAACTCACTGCAGTCTACACCAGTGTTGTGGGAAACACATAACAAGTCATGCGAGATTTTCATTCCTAACTTTTCTAACACTTAGAAAAATACTTTTGCTGCTTGTTCATTCATTTTCCTTCAGCTTAGTCCCTTATTTATCTGGGGTCACCACAGTGGAATGAACTGCCAACTATTCCAGCATATTTACTTAATCATTTAAGGCAACATGTACACTCACTTTTTAAACTGTAAGTCTTTTTAAGTCATTTAAAATGTGAGTACTTTATTAAATTAAGCACGGTGGCTCAATGGTTAGCACTGTTGCCTCACAGCAAGAAGGTCTCTGGTTCGAGTCTCGGCTGGGTCAGTTGGTGTGTCTGTGTGGAGTTTGCATGTTCTCCCCGTGTTGGTGTGGGTTTCCTCCGGGTGCTCCGGTTTCCCCCACAGTCCAAACACATGCGCTATAGGGGAATTGATCAACTAAACTGGCCGTAGTGTATGAGTGTGTGTGTGTGTGTGTGTGTGTGTGTGTGTGTGTGTGTGTGTGTGAATGAGTGTGTATTTGTATATATGGATTTCTTTGGTAGTTACCAACATCCAGGGAAAATATCAAGTCAACAGCACCTTTAGAGATATGATTTCTGAGAAAACCAGTGACGTGTTCAACACTTATTTTCCCCGGCTGTATTTGTGTCTACCTCTTGAGAGGTACCAGTCTAGCGACAGCTCTTTGTTTCTGCTATAGCTTTATTCAGCTGTATGCTCACCGTGGATGTGCCTAGAGTACTAAAAGTAGAGGTGATCATATGTTTTAGCCCTGCAGCTGATATTTCAGATTCTAAAAGCAATTTTCTGCCTATGACAGACACCTACTTGACTTGTGTCCTGTGACATCATGAGAGCCTCTGGCCAAACCATAAGTGAAATATCTGTGGTGTCTAAGACTCGATTATTGCGGTACGGATCTTCTGGTTCTTCAGACTTTTATTGCACAATAACTCTGCCACCACAGACATGCATTTCATTTTATTAGAGCAATAAATACGCTCCGTGGAACTCGCCTTTTGTAAGGAAGACCGAACGAACAAGACAATGTGAAGGACTCTTCTCGTTCACTGTTTCCAACTATAGAAGTGTCGCTAGTGTAGATAAGACACAAGAGAAGATGTTGTTGTTGCAGTGAGTCAAACGCTCTCCTCTGCATGTTCAAGGGAGTGTCTGTCTAAAGAGTCAGATCAAATTAACTCATAAATATTGGTCTTTGCTGAAGTATTGTTTGAAACGTCCCACACTTAGTGTTTAAGCATTGTATCCTGAACATGATAGTGATTCATCTGGCCAGATTGTGTTTCTTCATATGGCACGCTATTAAACACAAGTACAAATACAAACAGCATATACTGTACACACAGCAAATGAAAGATTTAGTGAAGCATTTGGTCATTGTTAACGTTGCTGCACAGCACATTGGACTGATGGATATACAGTTGAGAACAGAATTATTCGCCCTCTTGTTAAATTGAATTCTTTTTTATTTCCCCCACATGTGTTCATTTCTTCAGCACATTTCTGCTCATAATAGCTTTAATAACTCATCTCTAATAACTGATGTATTTTCTCTTCTCCATGATGACAGCACATAATATTAGACTAGATATTCTTCAAGACACTAGTGTTCAGCTTAAAGTGACATTTAAAGGCTTCACTAGGGTAATTAGGGTAAAGTTAGGGTAATTAGGCAAGTCATTGTATAACAGTGGTTTGTTCTGGAGACAATCCAACACTAATATTGCTGAAGGGGCTAATAATATTGACCTTAAAATGGCTTTAAAACTATTAAAAACTGCTTTTATTCTAGCCCAAATAAAACAAATAAGACTTTCTCAATATTAGAGGAAATACTGTGAACAATTCCTGAATCTGTTCAACATCATCTGGAGAATATTTGAAGAAGAAATAAATCATAGGAGGGTGAACAATTTTGACTTCAGCTTTATGTCTAAGGATAAGTTAAATTAGAATGATTTACCATCCAGTTCAGCCCTCAAAACTAAGCCTAGTAAGGAAAAGGTCAAGTAACCCTGGTTGTACAATCTCATAAATAGTAGAGGTGTGAACCTACACTGGTCTCACGGTTCGGTTCGGTTACGATTATCATGCCATCGATTTGGTTCAATTCGATATCTCGGTGCATCACGGTGCATTGACGATGCTTTCCAAACACAATTATATATTTTCTTCACAGCACAGCAATTCTTGTATTAAAATGTATAAATATATTTATATTTACTATTTGTAAAACAATTTTGTCCTTTAATACAAACAGTAAGATATATAAACTGTACCTTTAAACACACGAGCATTTATATTAAATAAACAAATATAAAATACCCCGCTCCCTTTCTGATCCTTGTCTACCAAGTTCTTTTACACCCCTTTGATTGGTCACACGCTCATCAGAAAGGGCTGCGATTGGCTCTTGCACGCTGCACTCTAGAGAGAGAGAGAGAGAGAGAGAGAGAGAGAGAGAGAGAGAGAGAGAGAGAGAGAGAGAGAGTATACTTTCATTCTCTCAATTGCAGTGAAATAGGGGCTTTTGCTGTTCAGTGTCAGTGAAAGACAGCAAAACACACACGCAGTGAAATTGAGCACAGTTTCTGCATGTTTTAGTTGGAGTGTTGTAAATACCTGTGCTCGCCTCCCTCTCCACAGTAAGCTACAGCGACATATATAGCGCATATGAGATAAATGACGTCAGTACATAATAACCGGTTATGATTATTATTGAACCGATACTGAATTGTCCGTGTCGGCATCACGGTGCACCGAAGAAACAATTCATTTTGACACCCCTAATAAATAGCCTGTATTGTTGTACAACACACCAGTAGGACACACTCTTTCCTCTTCGTAGGCACCAGACACTTTCTTATCAACACTCCATGTTTCTGAAAAACATAAATAATGATAATAATTCCTCACATTTATATAGCGCTTTCTGGGACACTCAAATCGCTAAGGGGAATCTCCTAATCCACCACCAGTGTGCAGCATTTAGCTGGATTTAACCAGCTGATTGGTGGAGAGGAGACAGAGTGATGAACCAATGATGATATGGGGATGGTTGGAGGTCATGATGGACAGAGGCCAGTGGGCAGATTTGGCTGGGGTTAAACCCCTACTCTTTGCAATTTTTAACACCCAAAGAGAGTCAGGACCTCAGTTTAACATCTCATCTGAAAGACGACTGAGCAGTATAGAGTCCCCATCAATGTTAGGGCCCACACAGACTGCAGGTTGAGCGCCCCCTGTTGGCCCATGTGGTCTCCCATCCAGATACTGACCGGGCTCAGCCCTGCTTAGCTTCAGTGGGCGACCATGAGAGAGTTGCAGAGAGCTAGCTGCCAACATTACAATTCTTAGTGTGCTTCACAGAGGTGAGTGGGCTCGACAAACCACCTGTAGGTGACACTCTATTTTCCTCTCCATATGCACCAGACGCTTTCTTATAAGCGCCCCATACATACTGGAAAACACTGTGCAATTCTGAGTGTGCTCAACACCAGGGCTTAATGTGTGCCTGAACAAGCCGGATCCGGCACCTCTGAAACACCGTCCTCACACGCAGTCTAGGCGCTGGAGACTGGAGAACGCTGGACGTGGAAAAGCTGCTGATCCACAGGATCAATGTGGAGACTCGTCTGTCACTTTGCTCCTCTATGACCGGCTCAGCATCTGCTCAGGATACGGCCTGGTCCAGGATTATGGAGACCTCTAGAAGTCCTCTATGGTTGAGTCGCTTTGGATATATTTGTCTGCTAAATTATTAAAAGTAATCAATACACACAGTTCTCAAAAGGGATTTATAAGTCTGATTCTTGCACCCTCTATTTTTCAGATTACTTTAACTTTTTCTCTCTAGCCATCATTTCCTGTCCTCTCCACTGCCTACAAACATTTTTTTATAGTAAAACAAATGTGTGACACATTAAATTAGTCGACTCTATAAATGCTTCAAAGGCCTCTGTTACACCATAGAAGTTTCCACACACACCAAACTGCTCATTTGTTTTTATGCTCTTGCTGTTTCACACCCTCATTTGTAGAACATCTAAAATTGGCCACAAACCCCAAAGCTCCTTGACATCGAGACTAATGTCTTGTCCAATAACAGGAACGAGGGAGCCATGTTGGGTTAATTCCTGCGACCCGTGAAAGCCGAGAGCGAAAGAACTCACACACACGCACACAAACACACACTAAAGATTGGGGCAGACAGCCAGTTTCCAGTCTCATTGTTTCAGGAACGGAAAGAAAGGCAGTGAGAGCTTCCCCTGTTTTCCTCCACCAGTCCAATGTGAAGATGGAAGTGGCTTCTTGACGAAAATAGCTCTTTTTCAGTTTAGTGTGCTGCCATTTGCATTGTCTAAAGCTTTCTAAAGCCTGAAGTATACTTTAGTCTTGACAAGAATACTTACAGCTGAACACATGGGTCTCCACACAGAGGCATGCTAGATCCGTGCACACCGTCTGTGCTGTTTGACTCCAAAAGTAATGAGCATCAAAAATATCTTATGTTTGCTTGAGTTGCTATCTGTGAACCCCCTCAGTCATTCTATCTTAAGTGCAGGCGTTTATTGGTGCTGTGCTCTTAAATAGTTGTTGTTTTTCTGTCTCTTCCAGAATTTCTTTTTCTATCATTAAACAATGACCCAGGCTATTGATGCCACCTTGTGGAGAAACAACAAAAAAGTGTTTAGAATGCAACAATATTAACAATAATAGAGTTTGATAACAACAATCAGACTTGTATTTCTCACTCGAGAACTGTGTCAGACTGAAAATATTGATATTTTTATTAATAAGCACACAACATGATGATAACCAAACATAATATATGTGCAAAAAGCTATACTATGAGTTTAAAATTGCCTTGCATCTTGGATTAAACAACAGATTGTAGGATCGTCTACGATCATGCCATTTAGCCTAAATAATGCCAAACTTTAAGAGTTTGCTCATAATGTCTTTAAATACAGTAAAAAGCTATACTATAACGTAGCCTTAAAACAAAATATATTGTAGGATTGTCTACAATCATGTCATTTATCCTAAATAACGCAGCACATTAGGTTTCTGAACTGTATTCTTGTGCATGCATGCATTTAACCTAGGATGTTTATGCTGCACAAAAGTGTCCAAGCAGCTCCACATAGTTTCTCCAGATGTACTGTACATGGATGGGTAAGTGTGCATGGATTGTGTGTACTGTATGTGTGTGTGTTGTACTGTAAGTGCACTCTGGGGCCACTCTATAGCTGGTATTTATAACTGTGCTGTCAGGCTCTGGCTGCAGTTGGACCGTGGGAATGTGGCAAAGTCTTTCTGTGGTATTTTTAATGTTTGTTATTAAATATTCCCACACGGGACCATGACCAAACCATCGCCCCCTCCCGCTCTTTCTCCTTCACCCTGCCTTCCTCTCTCTCTCTCTCTCTCTTTCTCTCTCTCTCTCTCCTTTCTTTCTCACTGCATTCTTCTTTCCCGAGGAGGAAAGTCGAGCAGGATCCGATAACACGCAGGCTCTGGTTTCTGTGGAGATCCGGGAAAAGCGGCGAACAACTGTTACTGCAGCTGGATTTCAGCAGCTTAAGCCACGGTCAACAGGAAGATGTGTGTGTGTGCGTGGGGTTGTGAGTGTGAGCGATCATGCATGTGTGTGTGTGTGTGTGGTCTTTAAGAGTGTTTGGCTGTACACACATACACAATAGAAGCTGCCCCTTTGGGTTTGTAAATCATTGTGCCCATAGTCTACAAAAGAGGAAGTATAATTCACTGCACACACAGGATTTCTTACACAACCACAGGCACTTAGGGTGAAATGTAGCTCAAGATGTAGAGGAACAGGTGATGTGTGTGTGTGTGTGAGATTGGGCGGAGGACCTCTAGACAAGATTTTACGGGTGTCAGCCTGGGGCGGCACATCGCAGTGAAAGTATTTCCTCTCGGCGGCGGCTGTGTTTGTTTGTGTGGATCTCCGCCGCAGCCGAAAGGATAAAGTGTTCAGAGAAAAAAGGTTATCTCGCACACACAGAGTTCATAGAGAGGCCTTCGCGGAAACGCCCTGGTCACAAGTCTCCAGTTTCGGGGTCTGATTCATCTCTCCCAAGAAATTTGTCTCACGCACCGAATCTGCGTGGGAGGAATCGTTTCACCATTTTCGAGTCATTATATACACACACTTTCCAATTTCATGTTTGTGAAAATAATAGAGATGTTACAGCAGCTCATACTGGAATATTCCATATCTTCAAGTAAATGTTGAAGGGGTTTCTTGGTGTTTCAAGGCACCTGCGTTAAGTCCAACTCATTTGTCCTCCATTTAGCTGTTTGGAAACTCTGGTCAGCGTGACTGTTTGCCCTTTAAAAGTCCTGGAGAGGGATGGAGACACAGCCATAGGTTGGGTTTCCATCACCCTGTGTTAGTGAACATTTTGAGGTTATTCCATAAGAAACCAGAGAAGCCAAAAAAATATGTTTCTGCTCGCTTGAAGTGTTTTTTGAACTCCAAGAAGTGTTAATGTATATAAAGGGAGCTGGAGACACATCTGCTGATTAAACCTAGACATGGCAGACATTACACCTGTTCAATCAGCTGCCTCCATTATGCTTGTCTTGTTTACTGTTGTTTGCTAAGTTTCCAATACTGTCGTCAGCACAATCGCCTCACAGCAAGAAGGTTGCTGGTTCGAGTCCCGGCTGGGTCAGTTGACATTTCTGTGTGGAGTTTGCATGTTCTCCCCGTGTTGGCGTGGGTTTCCTCCGGGTGCTCCGGTTTCCCCCACAAGTCCAAAAACATGTGCTATAAGGGAATTGGGAAGGCTAAATTGTCCGTAGTGTATGTGTGTGAATGGGAGTGTATGAATGTTTCCCAATGATGGGTTGCAGCTGGAAGGGCATCCGCTGTGTAAAACATGTGCTGGATAAGTTGGCGGTTCATTCCGCTGTGGCGACCCCTGATTAATAAAGGGACTAAGCTGAAAAGTAAATGAATGAATGAATTTAGTTTTTGAAAACTTTGAAATGATTTGTTTCACATTAGAATGGAAACCCGTCTATAGTCCCGCATAGTTTTGATCTAGCCCAGAAAAAAAACTCACTTTCATGTATTTTTTTGTAACCCTTAGACCAGGGATGCCCAAACTCGGTCCTGGAGGGTCGGTGACCTGCAGAGTTTAGCTTCAACTTTCTTCAATACAGTACACCTGCCTAGAAGTTTCTAGTATACCCAGTAAGACCTTGATGACCTGGTTCAGTTTTTCATTAGTGCAACTCTGACTGGGTCTCTCCAGGGTTGAACTTACTTACCCCGGCCTAAAATATTAAGCTACCTTAACCTGCCAGGAGCATCCCTGTCTACACTTCTTACATGATTAGTCTCAATGCACTACTGTCTCTTGAACACATTATTTGCTCTCCATATCCTCGATACCAGTTTTGCTTAACTTACACTACAATGAAACAGTAAGGGTAAGTCAACATTTCAATAGTATCTGACTGCAGACTTGCACACAGACATCACTGATAGGGGCGAGGTTAGGTGTGTGTAATTAAAGCATTGCATGCAGCTCAGCTTGCATCTGCACTCAGTCTGCAGCCCTGCAGAGCTTTCTCCAACACTTGGACACTGAGTTGTTTATGTTGGGGTCAGATGGCCACAATATCAGATGTTTGTGGTCTTGATTAATCAAATCTGCTCAGCTCATGGACACTCAGTTGTCCTGTTGGATTTAGATGACCATAAGATTAGGTATGCATGTTCATGTTTAACCAAATATGGTCAACACTTGGTCACTTCCAACATAGCAACATTTTTCTGGCCCAGCTCTGGCCCACACAATCAGCTTTTGCTTGGCCCACATGCTGCAGTGAATTATGGTACATGACTGGATCAAATCTGGCTTCCAGACAAGGGCCAAGCATGGTCCATATCTGGGCCAAGTCTCAGCCAAGTTAATAACTCAGAACTGGGCCAGAAATGTTGGTGTCACGACTGCAATTAAATTGATAAACCCATGAAGCATTGGGCTTTAGGCACACTATGGGCATGCTTTTATCTTGAATATTTTTCTTTACTCAAAAATAATCTTGGCCATATACTACATTTGACATCTGGCCCACGTCTTGTGTGCCGCCTTAAAGACAATGCCACCTGTTTGGCCCACATGCTGTATGCCAGTGCTGAATAAATGCCTGCTGTGCCAGCTTTATGTCAAATCTGGGCCAGAATTCTTTGCTACCTGGGTTGGAGGGTTGGAGGATTTTTCAAAAATGTTATGTTTGTATCCCTCTTGCACATTGTAAGCATGATTTGTTTCATTGAGCGAATAACCCTGTTTAAGGAAGTTGTGTAACGCCAGCCAATCAGATTAGAGATTGCCAGATCAAGACAGAGATTTCCAGTTTGGTGTGCCGTCTGAGGTTGAGACTGGCTGAGCTCTTAAATACAGCTTGAGTGAAAGCCATATCTACAAACTCCAGATCTTCCTATTGTTGTACCATATTATTATTGTGGTGTTTATCCAAAAGCTAAAAAACAGACTGAAAATATCAGGCCTAAATGTGTCAACATTAGGCTCTGAAATGCTTATCGTGCTTTGGCATATCGTTTTTCCTCTGCAGGGATGGTGAATGTTCTGTCCATTTCCCTTTTGGATACTCTAAATCTTGCCTTTTTTTAGTATGCATGCAAGAGTACAATTGCAGATACTTTTGGAGAAAGGCTAGAGGAGAAAAAAGAACGAGAAAAAAATGCTTTCCGCACACCAAGCCAGATATATCCGTGTGGTTTTCCATGTGTTTATTTAGATTTTCTGGTGGGACGACATATCTAAGGGAAAGCCATGACGACTCTGGTGCTTTCCCACCGGGGAGCGTCATTCCGATAAAAATAGTGAGCTCTTTTTTTAGGAAGGATTTGTAAAGTTTGGAGAGTGCGTCCCCAGGGTTTTGCATGGATTAGCATTGCTTTTGCATATGGAGGGGCTGTTTTCCGTCCGGACGGAGCTGCTACGGATGTATGTTGACGCTGTAACTTCATCTCGGCTTGATCTCTGAAACAATAGAAGGGCCACCGCTGGGATTGGCAAAGGCTTGTTGTTTTGTTTGATTCACATAAACATAATTGTCACGTTGGCAAAGGATGCATTCTTTTTTCGCTTCCCAACCAGATTAATTTGCCCTCTGCTATGCCGTATTTGTTTACCAAAGTCTCTCCTATTGTAAGTCACTTCTTTTTATGTCTCACTCTGTCATTCCTTTCGTTGTTAGAAGACTCACGAACTGGGACTGAAGGAAGTTTGTGGGTGGGAAGGAATTGTGGAGTTGGAAAAAGCTCCTCTGGATTTAACCTTGTCTCGGTTTGAAGGTCTGGCACTGAGCTCTACATGCTACGCTCAGCCGAATGCCTCTCATACTCTGGTCAACATGTTTCTCAAGTAACTTAAACTCCCTAAACCCTGTGACATCAAGCCTGTTTTTACTAATGTACTCGATGAAGGGCTCTGGATTTCATTTAGTATGACTCACTAGGGGAAATTCACTAGGTTTCTGAAAGGAACAGTTTAAATATGGAACGCTAAGCATAACCTGGGACTTAAGATCTTTATTTTGCAAGTGCAGAGAGGCCTGTAATACCTGGTGAACGCCTTGGCTTGCACAAAACTCTTTTGCTTATGGGACCAACACATTTTTGGAGCCAATCATAGTAAATACACACACACACACACAGTCAAAAACATTCATGAGCAACTGTCCTGAGCTTTTATGAAAAAACCCCAGAGAGATAAAATATATGAGAATGGAATGGCAAAGTTTATTTCCAAGTCAAGACTAAAATATAAAAGCTAATATTGTGAACATATATATGGCTCAAAAGCTAAATGACTTTCAAACATCAGAATAATATACCAACAGTATATTTCAATTTCATTTTCCTTTGGCTTAGTCCCTTATTTATCAGGGGTCGCCACAGTGGAATGAACCACCAACTATTCCAGCATATGTTTTTTACGCAGCAGATGCCCTTTCAGCCGCAACCCAGTACTGGGTTTCTTTGGGAGAAACGCTTAACACTTCATGACCTGCGACTCGTTTGTGTTTTAACCACATGTGCTTGGTTGTACACTATATCAATAAAGTGTTTAGTCTTTTAAAAACACTGCTGTAATTTATTGAGCCACTAAACATTGCTCTTGATGATGTTTTTCTACAGCAGGAAAGTGCCAATGACGTCCAAACACTTCAGATATAGTCTGTGTTTGTAAATGCAGGAGTATTGATGAACTCCAGCAGAACACTGTATGACAACGCTTCAGACGACTGATCTAGAGCCTACAGCTGATCAATCTGTCAGATTCAGGAGTGCATTACAGCTCTAAACAACATTATAAATGATCTTAAATAAAACTAATACATTTATAGAGATGCTATATAAGTATATAATTTCACTCAGCTGGGAAATGGAGGCCACGTGAATGGTTTGTGAGCACAATTAAGTGCACACAGCATGCCAAATCATCTGATAATTGTAGGAAATAATTCCAAACTGACTGTGTAAAGCCACATAAAACAACACAAAAATACAACGAAAATGCAGAGTTCAGTGGATAATCAGCCGGAATCAGCTGAGGTGAAGTGACGGCGACCAGCGAGAACTAGCTATCACTCAAGTGGCCGTGCCCTTAATTATGCAGACTTAATATAACCTAATATAAAGGAAACGGATGAGTTATAAAAAAAACTCACCCCCTCACATTTGTCATGAAGGGTAATGTTAGCTATATGAACCAAAATCATTCTTTGTGCCAGGCTGTAAACACCTTTTTTTCTGCTGTAAAGTCGGCCATTTTAACAGTGGGCTCAATAGAAATCTGCTCTATTATGGAGCCAGGACTAGTGGAATTTCCATGAATTGCAGTTTCAGTTACTTCCGTATCAGCTTCACAAGGGAGAGCGGGAGGGTGACGCTTGGTTTGGACTGTGGGGGAAACCGGAGCACCCCGAGGAAACCCACGCCAACACAGAGAGAACATGCAAACTCCACACATTTCTATCAGAAATAGTAAACCATCCGGGAACCTTTGGCATAGTCTTATATACTAATTTTATTTTCAAATACTATTTAGGACGGATAGTATGCAAATTAGGACGCAGCAAAGTAAATGCTTCATGGTGTTACAGACTAAAAAGACTCAGCAATGTGTGTCAGTGTAAGCAGTCTTAGATCAGCTCCCAGCTGTGTGTGTGTTATCAACGGGGATTCCAGAACAGGTGTGTGTAAGGTGCATGACGGGATATGTAGTTCATAAAGTGACTGAATTGTAGTCTAGGTGAAGGTGCATGTGTACTGTATACCAGCGTAAGTCTGGATCATTATTTATAAATCATTATTATTCATTGTGGCATTTTTCACAAGTTATTAGAAACTCAAGTAGACTCTGTATTAGAGTTTAATATTCTTTAATCTAAAACCGGCCACGCGGTGGGTAGCACGATCGCCTCACAGCAAGAAGGTCACTGGTTTGAGTCCCAGTTGGGTCAGTTGGTGTTTCTGTGTAGAGTTTGCATGTTCTCCCCATGTTCGAGTGGGTTTCCTCCGGATGCTTCGGTTTCCCCCACTAATCCAAAGACATGTGCTATAGGTGAACTGTTTAAGCTAAATTGGCCGTAGTGTGTGGCTAAGAGTGTATGGGTGTTTCCCAGTGATGGGTTGCAGCTGGAAGGGCATCCGCTGTGTAAAACATATGCTGGATAAGTTGGTGGTTCATTCCGCTGTGGGAACCCCTGATAAATAAAGGGACTAAGCCGAAAAGAAAATGAATGAATGAATGAATGAATGAATGAATGAATGAATGAATGAATAATCTAAAAGCATGCTTGTAGATTTAAACTGATTACCCATGGTAAACTAATGACAGATTCATGGTGTAGATCAGAGAAATGCCTGAAGACAAATCCCAGTTTGAGCCCTGTCTTTTACTCTAATCAGCTATCAGATTTCCTCTGGTTGTTTTCTGATTGCAGCTTACATAAAATCATCAATGAGGAGCCCTTCAGGTCTTGAAATAATAAAGCAGTCAATGTTCATCAAACATGTTCAGTCGTGCTGCTCAGAAGAACGACAAACTCAGCGGCTCTAGACAAAACAATGATTGTCTGTTTAATTATTCCCATAGTCTCTGTAAGGCTAATACTCCGTTTAGCTAACAATCCGAGACATCCCCATTCTCAGTGATGGGATGAGTTAAAGAGAAGCTGTCTGCTGCTAAGCCAGATTTAGCTTTTTACACCAAACAACTTAATTGCATCCGTGCGGTTTAGTGGCTATATACACAAACGCTGTGTAGTCTATTTACAGCTCTACGTCATTAAATCATAGACATGTAGTGGGGGGAGATATTTTAATGCACTTTAAAAATAAAAGTTTAAACCAGTCTCAAAAAACAGACATACATTCAGAATTATTAGCCCCGCTGAATTATGAGCCCCCTGTATATTCATTTCTGTTTGAGGGCAGCACAGTGGCGCAGTGGGTAGAACAATCGCCTCACAGCAAGAAGGTCTCTGGTTCGAGTCCCGGCTGGGTCAGTTGGTGTTTCTGTGTGGAGTTTGCATGTTCTCCCCGTGTTGGTGTGGGTTTCCTCCGGGTGCTCCGGTTTCCCCCACAGTCCAAACACATGTGCTATAGGGGAATTGATCAACTAAACTGACCATAGTGTATGAGTGAATAAATGTGTATGGGTGTTTCCCAATGGTGAGTTGCAGCTGGAAGGGCATCCGCTGCGTAAAACATATGCTGAAATAGTTGGCGGTTCATTCCACTGTGGCGACCCCTGATTAATAAAGAGACTAAGCCAAAAAGAAAATGAATGAATGAATGAACGCTACTAACCCTTGTAGAAAGTCTTGACGTAGAGCTTACAGCAGTTAAAGCATAGGGTGGGTCAACTCTGTATTAAAACTTATGAATTATGCTTGGTTCCCAGCACTAGGTTGTGGCTGGAAGGGCATCCACTGTGTAAAACATATGCTGGAGTAGTTGGCGGTTCATTCCACTTTGGGGACCCTTGATAAACAAGAGACTAAAATGAAGGAAAATGAATGAATGAGGCAACGCAGTGGCGCAGTAGGTAGTGCTGTTGCCTCACTGCAAGAACGTCGCTGGGTCGCAGGTTCGAACCTCGGCTGGGCTGGTTCAGTTGGCGTTTCTGTGTGGAGTTTGCATGTTCTCCCCGTGTTGGTGTGGGTTTCCTCCGGGTGCTCCGGTTTCCCCCACAGTCCAAAGACATGCGCTATAGGGGAACTGATCAACTAAACTGGCCGTAGTGTATGAGTGTGTGTGTGAATGAGTGTGTATGGGTGTTTCCCAGTACTGGGTTACAGCTGGAAGGGCATTTGCTGTGTAAAACATATGCTGGAATAGTTGGTGGTTCATTCCGCTGTGGCGACCCCGGATTAATAAAGGGACTAAGCCGACAAGACAATGAATGAATGAATGAATGAATTATGCTTGGAATGCCATTCAAATTGATATGCATGTTAAGACAGCTGTCCCAAAACAGTATCAGGTACAATATTCATGTAAGAACAATAGCATCATATTTATTACACACAATGAGCCGTGTCATTATGGTTGTTGTGATGTCCTGCTGGTCTCTGGACTTGATCAATCCTGTTCTTCCTTCTTAATTACCTCTGTCTTTCTCTGCGTTTGTCTATGTTTCCCCTTGTGTCTCGGTGTGGGACAGCAGCAGCCCTGAAACTGTGACTAACAAGAAACACCAAATGCAGGAGGCACAAACAATGGCCGCTCTGTGCCTGCTCAAACATGGGGTTTGCCCCTGATGATTGCTAGCAGGAGGAAATCATTTCCCCTATTGGCACTGCATAGACACTCATCCCACCAGCGCTCCGTGTGTGTGTGTGTGTGTGTGTGTGTGTGTGTGTGTGTATGTACGTTATCAAATAATCTCATACTGGCTCTGACCTTTAAATGAATGTCCAGGGGCTTTTTTTCAACCGGGGAACAAGAGCTCGCACCACTTGAAGTTCAATACTGTTTAATTAAATAGATATTCTACAACTGAGTATTGTGATGTTAGTGGACTTCATCATGATATAGTTCATTTTCCAATTCAGCTTTATCTCTATAGCGCTGTTACAATGTAGATTGTGTCAAAGCAGCTTAGCATGTGACATAAATTGAAACTGCTTCAGTCCAGTTTTCCCAGTTTAGTTCTGTTGAGTGCAGGCCCGGCGCCAGGATGTCATAACTGAGGGGGCATTTTAATCCCATAGGGGGGCACTAGACATTGGAGTTTAGGCTATTTATTGTTACTTTGCATTACTGCTTGTTACTGACATAAGGCAGTCATATACTTTTTTATAGTAATAATAATGTGCACAGTTCCCCGCTCTTTAAGATCTCATAACTCAGGGCTTCTGGTAGTACCTAGAATATCAAAGTCGAGTAAAGGAGGTCGAGCCTTCTCATTTATGGCTCCTAAACTCTGGAATAGCCTTCCTGATAATGTCCGAGGCTCAGACACACTCTCGCTCTTCAAAACTAGATTAAAGACCTATCTTTTTAGCAAAGCATACACTCAGTGCAGTACATAACGGTATGACGCATGATGTGCCCCACACAGGATTTTGATTTTGTGGTATGAACAGCAGCTACGCTAATTATTCTCCTTATTCTGTATTTCCACCTGGGGGTACTCATCTCGAGTGCAGTGCCACTGACGCGATCCGAGACCAGCGACGAGATGATCCCAAGGTTTTCTGGACCAGGCCGTATCCTGAGCAGCTGCTGTGGTGGTCATCGTGGAGTGAGAGCTTGAGACTGACTCCTGTGACGCTCCAGGGACAGACGAGTCTTCGCTGAGGTCCAGCCTCCAGCGCCTAGACTGCAGCTCTGCACAAGACGTTTGGCCACAGGAGAAATGGTCGTGCCCAACTGAGCCTGGTTTCTCTCCAGGTTTTTTAAATCTTCGCTTTCGCCAACTGGTGAAGTTTTTTACTCGCCGCTGTCTCCACTGGCTTGCATGGTTCAGGATCTGTAGAGCTGCGCATCGATGGATTTGCTCTTCAGTGTTTGGACTCTCAGTAGTGATTATTAACCCACACTGAACTGAGCTAAACTGAACTGAACTTAAACACTGAAAACTGAACTGACACTGTTTACATTCTCTATAATCTTCCATGTGAAGCTGCTTTGACACAATCTACATTGTATAAGCGCTAGAGAAATAAAGATGAATTTAATTGAACAGTTTCGCTATTACTGATTTAATCAATGAAGGTTATGCAACAACACTGTTTACATAAACACAGACGGATCAGCTTCAGCGCCAAACGAGTGCTTTAAATCATATTTTATTCTCCTTATTTCTTTCTGTTTTATTTCAGATTATATAAAGGTTTAAAGTTTTAGGTAAAGACGTCAAACTATGCCCACACATGTAAGC
>LR812541.1:122500-237500 GCA_903798195.1 Danio kyathit | reverse complement strand
TCCTGCACAGATATCACTGAGAGGAGTGGAGTCTGCTGCACTGGTGGGATTCTCCACTGTGCTGTTTGTTCTCCTCTAATAAATGAGCTGCGCCTCAGAAGACCAAGACCAAACGCAATGAACATGGTGGCTTTTAGAGACGTGAGACGGGAGAGCAGACAGATGCTCAAGACAGTTCTGGAGGGAATAATAATAGAATAATACTGAAGCACTGTGATGACGGACTGACGGAGGACTGAGGCCTTTTACAATCAGCACAACAACCGATCTCCACAACCAGAAGCTGTTTCTCAGCATTGAACTCAATTGAATAAAAGACTTTGTTCAAAACCCTACACACAATTCTCCCCCTAAAACACAACAATCCAACAGTCTTTACCGATCACTAACCAATCACTGCTTTACTGTAGTGTTTCAAAACCCTGAGGCCAATTTTCAAAACTCTAGAGACAAAATGTATAAAATATAGGTCTTACATGTAGGTAAAACATATAACATAAGAGATAATATAATTACGTAACATTTATGCACATATTTCTAATAATAAAGCTTGAAAAAATGGCATTCTTTGCAATATTTTGACATGTATGGCATATATTATGTGCAGTTGAAGTCAGAATTATTCGTCCCCTTTGAATTTATTTTCATTTTTTTTAAATATTTCCCAAATTATGTTTAACAGAGCAAGGAAATGTTCACAGTATGTCTGATAATATTTTTTCTTCTGGAGAAAGTCTTATTAGTTTTATTTGGGCTAGAATAAAAGCAGTTTTTAATTTTTAAACACCATTTTAAGGTCAATATTATTAGCGCCTTTAAGCTATATTTGTTTTTGATAGTCTACAGAACAAACCATCATTATACAATAACTTGCCTAATTACCCTAACCTGCCTAGTTACCCTAATTAACCTAGTGAAGCCTTTAAATGTCACTTTAAGCTGAATGTGTCTTGAAGAATATCTAGTCTAATATTATATAAAATAAATCAGTGATTAGAGATGAGTTATTAACACTATCATGATTAGAAATGTGTTGAGGAAATCTGCTCTCCATTAAATTGGGGAAAATATAAACAAGGGGGCTAATAATTCTGACTTCAGCTGTATATATGAAATCCAAATGAACGAGCATGCCACATATGTAATTTGCGTATATTTCCATATATCAGATTGCTTTTTTTGGATCTGTGGTCCATCAGTCTGGTGTTCTGGATTTTTGATTGGGCTTTCTTGCATACAGTAATGTCAAGTATGAAAACATTGTCTGTAAAGTGGTACAACGGACAAAGAAACCATATATATGGAATAAGGATGCATAAGGATGACATCCACAGATAATGTAGTCCAGTTGGGTCATCTTCTGTGGTAACTGACACTCTATCCTGAAACTTTCATCATCTAAATATGTAGTATTGTGCATCAGTTTTTATGCATCAAGAGTAACGCAGCAGTTACTCGTCATTTTGAGCGCTTGTATCAGTTGATAGTTATATCGCGTTATTTAATTGAATATATGGTTATTTCACATGTAATGTTTGAGTTGCGTTTTGATATGAGATCAGTTTGATGTTTAATTCTATTATATTGAAAAGAGGGTTTGAGTTCAGTGAACACAGTGTATTTCACTTATGTGTGTTGTATCCAAGCATTTGCAAAAGGAGTTAAGAGTTTTGCAAAAATGTAGAATTTAGTCAATGGTTGTGAATTTTGTGTCTAGAGTTTTGTAAATTGACATCAGGGTTCTGAGATTTGTGACAAAACGATTGAAAAAAAACTGTAACAGGTCAAAGGTGACAGGACATCGGTCTGTTCTGGGTTTGAAACTCATCCAAAATGTGTAGTGTTGCACCGAGCGCATATTCAGCTTTTCTAAATCCTAAATTCCTCAGGGAGGAACAGAGGAATTACTCTGGTGCTGTAAAGAGATGATGGCCCGACCCTACACTGTAAAGAATGCAGGGTTCCACACAATTCATTCATGTCATCTCAACACAAATGGATTAAGTTAACTTAACACGTTTAACAAATTTATGTGGATTGAACATTAAAAAATTAAGTTGTCTCAAAGAAATCCCAAGAATTGAGTTGTTTCAGCTCATGTTAATTAAGCAGTTTGAACAAGTAAAAGATGTATATGTTTGAGTGTACGCCTGCACGGCGCTCCTCCAGGAAATGGATGCTTTTTGTTGCAGTTTTGAGAACGGTGTGTAGAGTAAGAGTTTAAAAAAGGGCACACTGTTTAGAAAATGTGTGTAAGCAGCTGGAAAAACTGTTTTTAAACCACTAAAATGTCAATTCAACAGTTCAC
Source organism: Danio kyathit (assembly GCA_903798195.1). Lineage (NCBI taxonomy): Eukaryota > Metazoa > Chordata > Actinopteri > Cypriniformes > Danionidae > Danio > Danio kyathit. The sequence goes on along the minus strand of LR812541.1, from coordinate 235,192 downwards.
ACTGAGATATTGCTTGATAATATTAGCAGGTTTGGCGTGCTGTCCCGAGAGAGAACCCTGAACTCGGAGATGATTGAGCCCAGTGCTCCCGCAATCTCAAAGAGCATATAAGGGGGTACGAGATCAGGTAGGTCTCGAGATCTCCTCCTGGTAAAGGAGGAAAAGGAGAAGATGGGGTGGATTCTTCAAAAATGAAGATGAGGGAGTGATGCTAGTCAGGCTATTTATAGTGAGTTTGGAATAATCTGATTGGCTTACTAATGATTACAGATGAGAGACCAGCTGTGATCAATCATATCACGTGATCCTCTCGAAATTAAGCCGCAGTCACACTAGAGTTTGAGCTTGCGAAACTCTGTCGTACGGCGCTGCGAAAAGGGGCGGGATTAAACAAGATGATCAGACATTAATAAAGCGAACGATTGCTCCATGTTTTACATTTCTGTTCAGAGAGGTCATGTGTTGATCCTGGATTGGTCTCACGCAGTCAAGTGATGTGATTTCACAGGTCAGAGTTCACCAAGCTTGAACTGTGCACCACAGCGAAATGCGAAACTCGACGCATGACCCTGCGTTTCCGGTCTGACGCATTCGCCTGTGTATGAATGGAAGTCTATGGGGAGAAAAGTCCAGTGTGACGGCGGCTTTAGTTTGTGAAACTTCACTAAGTCACTTTGTTAAACTGTAGAGTTGAATATTCATCATCAGAAGTGGACAGAGCAGAGATCAACATCCCATAATGCAATTCACCACCGTAAATAAACACACAACACACAAAACACTGAAGAAACTGTTCATTAACATTCATTCATTCATTTTCTATTTGGCTTAGTCCCTTTACCAATCCGGGGTTGCCACAGTGGAATGAACCGCCAACTTATCCAGCACGTTTTTACGCAGCAGATGCCCTTCCAGCCGCAACCCATCCCTGGGAAATGTTCATTAACAAATATTTGTAATCCAGTGTACTCAGTTCTGTGCATTACTTTGCTATTGCAAACACATTTAACAGTGGGGCAGATTAAATGTGGGGCAGATACAGGGAAACAGGTTTGACCTGGTTTATCTATTGCCAGAGAAGTGACTTCATATAAACTCAATTGATGTAATTTGCATGAAAATGTATGCTTTTAAAGCTGACCGGAGGATGAGCAGATCTCACGATAATGTGATTATAGACAAGAATAAATCAAGAGCCACTATCATCAGAAGCAGAATAATCTTGACTCTCTTTATGACACAATATTAGCTTTCTGCTTCCCTCATTGTCAGATTATTCTGCTTGTTTTAAGGAGAAACTCTCTTCTCTTTGACTCATTATTTCTCAACACAACACTATATTTTAGCTTGTCTAGAAAATGCTGACTGATTTAAGACTTTTGGATATTTGAACTAGAAACAAAACAAAAACTCAAATAAGAAAAGCATTTTTCTCTCTCTCTCTCTCTCTCTCTCTCTCTCTCTCTCTCTCTCTCTCTCTCTCTCTCTCTCTCTCTCTCTCTCTCTGTGTGTGTGTGTGTGTGTGTGTGTGTGTGTGTGTGTGTGTGTCTGTGATCAAAACAGGAAACCATTTATGTTGCTGAAATTCACCATTTTTAACTCTCGTAGGCAGGCAAAAATAAACACAGCACTAAAAGAGAGAAAAGGAGAGACAGAATGGCAGAGGAAGAAAGAAAGTCAAGTGGAACAACAACAGAAGTTCAGTGCAGTCATCGGCCGAGTCCAACAGCTGGAGCCAAAAATGCACTAAAGCAAAAGTACAAGCATTCAACACACTCTCAAAGAGACATTCGTCCACTGAAGACAAACGTCGTCATGTATTCACTCTCGTGTCCTTAACAAACTTGGTTATTTTGAGGAGTAAGACAGTTTAGAGTCTAAATAAACATGGGGCTTTTATTGATTTGTTAAATAAGGACAGAAAAAAGACGTAAATTCACAATGAACTGCGCACAAACTACAATTTCATAATTTTACAGCAGAATTATTTACTCTTTCAGTTACACGAAAAACATGGTATTAAAATGAATAAAAATAAAATAAACACATAACCAAATAAATACATGCAATCAACTACAATAAAAGAAATGAAGGGTATTATTTTTTGCAGTGTAAACTACACATAAATACACGCGCACTACATAATTTAATGATTGATTTAATGATGAAAATTTCAACCGACATAACCAAAAACTATTTCTGAAGGCAATTAACCTAAAACCCAGGCTTATTCTGAAAACATATCACTGTATACATTTCTGGAGAGCAGCAAATACCTCGCTATTTTTGCAGTTTTGTTTTCGTGAATCCACCAGAGGGCGCTGTGTACACTTTTTCAGATCTCAAATTACTCTCACCAGTGCCATTCACCCCTGCTGTTCTCACGTAAATCCACCAGAGGCCGCTGTCTGACTGACTGACTGACTGACTGACCCACCCACCCCCTTCCCTAAACCCAACTGATAGTGTTTTGAAAAGCAATCCAGAAGAAGAAAAGCCCTCACCTGATTTCTACCACATGTTCAGGTATTACCACATTCTCCCCCTGTTATTTACTTGTTTATTTTATTTTTAGTCTTCTGTTTTTGTCTTTCCTGCTTTCTGGAACCGTTCTTCACCGGACTCGAACCCTGTCGTCATGATCAACTCCTCTCTGCACCTCAAGTCCGCCAACATATGCGGCGAGCCACTGGACAAACTGGTAACAGCGGAAAGCCATCCATATGGAGGTAAGCGATCAGCTGGTAGCATGAAAAGGAACGGTGTCATACCGTCCCTTAGCATTCATTTTGTCCTGGCCAAAGTCCCTCAATCGGCACTTACCCATCATGGCCTCCTAATCATCCCCATCCACCGAATTGGCTCTATCACTGTCTCTTCACTCTACCTATAGCTGGTGTGTGGTGAAGCACTGGCGCCGTTGTCCTGTGGCTGCCATCACATCATCCAAGTGGATGCTGCACACTGGTGCTGGTGGTGGTGTGGAGAGACCCCCCCACCCCCTCATGATTGTGAAGCGCTTTGGGTGTATGGCCATACACAATAAATGCACTATATAAATACACATTACATTACAAAAATGAAAAATTGCTCACTATTTACTCTCCCTCGAGTGGTTATAAACCTTTATTTCAGTTTCTATATTCTGTTGAACACAAAAGAAGATATTTTGAAGAATGCTGTAAACCTGTAACCATTGACTTCCATAGTAGGAAAACAAATACTATGGAAGTCAATGGTTTACAGATATCTAGTAAAGAGAGAGTGAATGATGGCAGGATGTTCATTTTTGGTTGAACACACTTAAGAAAATATACAATAATTATGATGAAGGTCTTCATTAAATGTTTGTAACATTTTGATATTTAATTTGTCGTTTTTTGTTGTCAGAATCAATCTAAATCTGAAGAGTTCAGATGCAAAAACCTCTAAATGGCGTCTGAAATTTTCCTCTAAAATGAGCATTATCAGGCTCATGTGTGCATGTTCATCACTTTTATGGCAAAGAATAACTCCTTTTCCTGGTCTTCAGAGTGAAATATCTCAACATAAACAAAGGAGGCTGAGAAAAATGTTCATTTTGGATGAAAATGTTAAATGACACTTAGAGGTACTATTAGATTAGATTAGATTAGATTAGATTAGATTAGATGTAATCAGTTAAAATATATTAATATGGTATAAATATATCTAGCTGTAGATCCAATTAGTTCAAGTCTATGAGATCAAATCTATGGTTTACTTAGTATTCGGAGCAAAATTGCTGTTGCTCCATACTCCACACAACAGCTGAATTAAACATGTTGAATTTAGAGATATTATTATAGAAATCGTGTTCTTATTACTAACAAATATCAGTCACGTAAAGCTGAATAACTCATTCATTCATTCTCCTTCAGCTTAGTCCCGTTATTCATCAGGGGGCGCCACAGTGGAATGAATCGCCAATTATTCCAGCATATGTTTTAAACAGCAAATGCCCTTCCAGCTGTAACCCAGTACTGGGAAACACCCATACACACTCATTCACACACACACTCATACACTACGGCCAGTTTAGTTGATCAGTTCCCCTTTAGCGCATGTGTTTGGACTGTGGGGGAAACTGGAGCACCCGGAGGAAACCCACGCCAACACGGGGAGAACATGCAAACTCCACACAGAAACACCAACTGACCCAGCCGAGACTCAAACCAGTGACCTTCTTGCTGTGAGGCCACAGTGCTAACCACTGAGCCACTGTATCGCCCTTCATGTATCGTTCATCTTAATGAAATGTTTTTGAGTGTCTCACTTTAAGGTAGTTATAAAGGCTAAAGAGGGACCAAACAGGTAACAGCAAAGCAGAGGAACCCAATGAAGAGTGTTTATGAAGCTGATGAGACGTGTGTGCAGCGTTGTTTTAGTCCCTTTGGTTTATAGGACAGGTGTGAGGCTTGGAGTTAATTTTAGACTACAGTGTCTTCTGTCTTCGTTTATGAGGACGGAGGGCAGTTGTCAAAGCGCAAATGTGCTCCTCTCTGGTGTGTTCGGGACAGATGAGACTAAAAATAGAGAGAGATACAAAAGCAGAAAGAAACAAGGGCCCCAGAGAGGAAAGGGACACATGTTGTAAGAGGGAGAAGTAAAGTGTGTGTGTGTGTGTGTGTGTGTGTGTGTGTGTGTGTGTTTAAGGTGGGAATGTTACGGGACACAGCTGCTGTGTGTCCAACAGTTTTGACATGAGAGGGGAAAGTGGAGAGCTTGTTATTGTGTCCTGACTCTTATTCTGCAGCTGTAGCACAAACACACACTCTACAGGTTCAAGATACACACGCGTTTCACTCTGTGAGTGTGTGTATGTGTGTGTGTGTGTGTGTGTGTGTGTGCGCGCTTCAGAAAACCTGCACATAAGCACCAGACACTTTATTAATCACTCCATATCCCTAGATAAACAGTGTGTGTTTCTGAGTGTGCCTCACACAGGTGAGTGGGCTTGACAAACCACCTGTAGAAACACTCTCTCTCCATATGCACCACACACTTTACTCAAACTCCATCGTACAAGGACTCAATAAGGAAAACAGTGTGTACCTGTGAATGAACCACACAAGCATGTTGCACTACTTGTTTTCATTCATTCACTCATTTTCCTTTGGCTTAGTCTCTAAATTATCATGTAGCATGTGTTTGGACTGTGCGGGAAACCGGAGCTCCCGGAGGAAACCCACGCCAACACGGGGAGAACATGCAAACTCCACACAGAAACACACACTGACCCAGCCGGGACTCAAACCAGTGACCTTCTTGCTGTGAGGCAATCGTGCTACCCACTGCGCCACCGTGACACCTGTGCTGTCATCAGGACAAAGAGAAAAGAAATCAGTTATTAGAGATGAGTTATTAACACTGTTATGATTAGAAATGTGTTGATTAAATCTGCTCTCCATAAACAGAAATTGGGTTAAAAGACATACAGGGGGGCTAATAATTCAGGAGGGCTGATACTGTAACTCTGAGTTCCAATGACATGAACGGAAACTCAAAGTAAAGGAGTCGGGCAGACAGGTATTATGAAGAATAGTTTGAATGCTTTATGGGTAATGATGAGGGGATCACACACACAGATCCTGTCTTATTAACATCACACACACCCTCACAGATGAAGAGAGAAGTGGAAAGAAAAGCAAACAAGAGGGGGAAAAAAGAGGCTCGCAGGAGAGAAAGACTTTGGCAGAGCAGGATCTGAGAGGAATTTAAGAACATGAGTAAGAGAAACAGCTGCAGAAGTCTGACAGGAAGTGTGTGTGTGTGTGTGTGTGTGTGTGTGGGGGGGGGGCTGCACAATATATGGTTTCAGCATTGATATCGCAGTGTGATCATTCGCAACAGTCACATCACAGGATCTGCAATGTTGAGTTTGGATTATAGTTGATCGTTTGCATGTGTATTTAGGCCTCTGACTGTATGAGGATATTAAAAGCACTCTGGCTTATAACTTGTAACTTTAATAATGTTTAATTTTATTGAATTATCTTTACTTTCATTATTTAATTACTGTACCTGGATACTGTTAAAAAGGATAAAGCACAGTTTATTTCAACTGTATATTGTCTTTATTGTATTTATAGATGCAGATGCACTGCAGAATCATCCCAATCAAGCTCACATTATAAATTATAAACAGAGATATCAATTCATCTGATGAGATTGTACTCATATTGCAATATATATCACATGTCAGATTTGTCTAATATCGTGCAGCCGCAGTCAATCCTTATGTTGTGTGGTCAAAATATTCCCACAAGTAAAGCAATACCAGTACACTTTTGACCTTCTGCTCACATTTTTTTTTGGTCCTCAAAAGTTAAACAGCACAGAATGAAGTATTTTGAAGATGCAAATGTGGAGATTGTTTGCTGAGGGTTGGGTTTAGGGGTCGGGTATACAGTTTGTACAGTAGAAACATCAATACATCTATGGGAAGTCCCCATAAAGATAGCTGTACAAGTGTGGTTAGGGTTAAGTTTAGGACACAACACTTGACACTTGTCCTGAGTAGAGGTCTACATCACATCTCTGCATTGTCCAGTGAGGCTTTGTTCAAATTCAAATGTTGTATTTCACAGCAGAACTAAAGCAGAGCATTGCTGAAGTGGGCTTCTACATTCACACACGTTCATATTCATATGCATAACAACTAGTGATGCAGCAATTCTAGATTTAGGTTGTAGGATTATATAGTGTGAAGAATAATCATGGTGTCATGGTTATCACGTCTAATGTAAATGTAAGCTTTATATTAGGTGAGTATTTAACTGAGCTGTTGTTATCATCTGTGTTCATATATACATAATCATTTTAATAATCTGTAATAATTCATCTCACATATCTTTCGTTTACATTGCACTGAAAGCCACGCACAACTCTCACTGCTACAGCGAGATGTTTTCTACTCCGTGCGTCTGGAAGATGTGAGCGAATTGCTCTCCGTGGCGTTGAGAAGCCTTTACGATTAAATATCCAAATGTTTTCGGTTGCTCGTGCCACTTCCTTATGCCCCATTCACACGGGGTGTCAGCGTCAACCATACCTGCCAACATTTGTCTCTGAAAATCCGGGAGAGGGGGCCGGGGTTGGGGGTGGCGATCGGATGGTGAGCAGAGAGACCTGAAGGGGTGCCTGGTCTGTCGGCGATCCGGGGTTGTTACGCCCCATTTACAAGGGGCGTCAGCTTCAACGCACTGCATTGTGGATCCTGCAGAAGTTGGGACTTTCTCAACTTTTCAAGCGCCAACGTAAGCGCCAGCCCAACTTCAGACACGCCCTCTGTCAAGTGTTGACGCTGAAGCCCCGTGTGAATGGGGTGTTACAGATTGTACCAATCACCTGAGGACTGGAGAAAGGGGTTGAAATTCCGGGAGTTTTCCGGGAGAAATGACAAACCGGGAGGTGGGTCTGAAATACGGGAGGCTCCCGGAGAAAACAGGAGGGTTGGCAGGTGGGCGTCAACGCTTCCATTCATTTTGAATGGGTGACGTCAGGCGGTGCCAAACTGCATTGTGGATCTGTCGGCGCCGCTTCAGTGGTGTTGCTCGCTGCAGAAGTTGGGAACTTCTCAACTTTTCAAGCGCCAACAGATGTGTCAGCCAATCAGATCGCTTTATGCAAATACCCCCGCACAGACAGTAGTTGATTGTGGACTAATTTCATTGGCTGACGCTGCTATGATGATCGGGCCAGCCCCAACTTCAGACACGCTCTCTGTCAAGCGTTGACGCTGAAGCCCCGTGTGAATCGGGCGTTTATGTCAGGTGACTCTTGCTCTGTGCAGCCTTTATCTGCAGCTTGTGCTGTATTGAACAGACGTATATATTTCTGCTGATATCTTGGTGACACTATTTGGAGGGCCAGAACCTGGCCCGCGGGCTGCCAATTGAATAGCCCTGCTCTAGGGAATCATTGCTAAAACTGGAGCAATGATTTTTAAAAGTATGAATATACAGACAGACAGACAGACAGATACATCTTTATGTTACTTGTTGTTTCTTTACTTTAAAATTCACTTGCAATGTTTGAATAAAACCTGATTGTTTATCCAGTATTACTGATAATTTTAATGATTGACACGAGATTTTAAAGCACACAACAATCTCAGTTAATCGAGACAAATATAAGTGTGTGAGTCTGTTAGCATGTGGTGTAGTTTAGCAGGAAAATAAAGCAACGTGACCTGTGAGCTGCTCTGAGGTCAAAGTCAGTCCTCGACCTCTGAGAGCAGCCAAGAGGGAATAATCATCTATCAGACACAGACAAACACACTAAAAGCGTCATTTCTACAGCTCTTTATGCTCCAAACTTTACTAAACAGCTCTATTTTAGACCTGAAGAGCTCCACAGGCAAAGTGAGAGCGACTGTGTCAAGTGTTATATCAAGTAACGGACACATTTTGGCATCATTTAGTAGATTTGAGTCCTGAGAAACACACATGGTTTATTTCTTATATTTCTCTTTTGGTGGTATCACTTTTTAAAAGCAATAGTTGATGGAAATGCCCACCTCTCTGCAAATAATGCTGTTCTTCTTTAGAGTTTGTGTCTGGTTTCTAGTCTAAATATATAAGAATTCTTAAATTAAGAAGCATTTTCTAGACAAGCAAAACAATAGAGTGCTGTTTTCAGAAATAATGAGTCAAAATAAAGTAAAATAAGTAAATTATTCTGCCATTGGGGTAAATAATCTTGTTTTTGCTTTGAAATACGCTTATTTTACAGTACTTCCCCCATTGTCAGATTATTTTAGGATTATGTTATTTCCAGGGCCGGAGCAAGCCGAACTGCCGCTCTAGGCAAAGGACTATCATGCCGCCCTCAACCCGAAAGTGAAAACGAAACTGACCAGTTCATAAAGTGAGGAGGGGGGGTGGTGGTGTGGTTGTGTTGATGTTGCGGATAACTGTACGTTCACACTGAAAGTAGGGAGAGTGTCAAAGGTTGCTCTGGCCGCCCTGGCGACAACGCTGTCTGCCTTCAGCTCCGGCGACGAGAGCGTCAAAATTTGCGACATTGATCTTGTATTTAAAGGAGCCGTTGCAGCATATCAGCAAATCAGTTACACTCCCGCATAAAACATGCTTTCTAACGTGAAGATGCTGCACACTTCTTATCAAATTCATTTACTTACGGAAGATCTAGTTGCATGTGGTGTAGCTTTGCTCTATTTAATTATCCAGTGTGTCCATATGTCTGAAATATTCTGAAGCAGCAATACTGTTTTGTATTGTCGCATGAAATTCCCGCTTTTTTAAAGAAAAAAATATGTAACATGGATGCACATGAGTAACTCGCCAGTACTTTTTTAATGTATGTTACTGTAAGAAAAACATTGCAAACAATTGGAAATCCGGCGACCGTAATATTAAAACCCTTGGGAACAACTGTGGTCGGAACCAAAGTTCACAGTGACTGTGTTCTCTGACTCCTCTCAAGCGGTGGACTTCTACATTCTGATTGCTTACTGCCGAACCGCGTCACAGCTCATTACATTAGTTGACTTGATTTCAACTCTCCTCGACACCCACACCGGCGAAGACGCGCCGCGCTGCTCCTCGCCGCTTATCGCTGCCGGCTCCCATTGAAAATGAATGACTTCCGGCTACTTTGACGCCGCTTTCGGTGGGAATGTACAGTAAAAGTCAGCACGTTGGGTTGGGCTGCGGGGCGCGTTTGCCGCCCTCACTATTATGCCGCCCTAGGCGGCCGCCTAGGTCGCCTCTATGAACGCGCCGGCCCTGGTTATTTCTCAAAACAAGACAATAATCTTTACTTTTCTAAAAAAATGAATGCTGCTTCAGTTAAGAAATTGTAAATATATGGACAAGACAAAACTCTGAAGTTTGAAGTTGAAACTTTGAAGTGCTATAAAAAATGAATACACCCTAAAACCTGCCATGAAAAGCTTTCTTTTTTCTGTTGAAGAACTAAAAATATGACTAAAATAAAAGATCACACTTTAGATTGAGCACCAATTCACATTATTATAACGACACATTTTACATCAGACGAACATCAGATTTGATGCTATTCAATATTGAGTGGTCTGGTTTTACAGACCATTTTGAGGGATGTAAAGAAAACAATGGTCCCAACATATTTCCTGTTTTACTTTTTTAATTTCTATAGCTTCCAAGAATACAAAAAGATCCACACATTGATAAATAATGTTATGAGAGCTGTTTCAACATCAAGTTAGGATTGAATTGCCTCTTGTTACAGTTATGAAATAGTTTAATAACAAGCAGGAAATGTTCTTGAGCCAATGACATGACCACATTGAAACGGTCTATATTTAGGGACCTGACATATGTGTAACATTCATTCATTCATTTATTCATTCATTTTCTTTCTCAGCTTAGTCCCTTTATAAATCTGGGGTCACCACAGCGGAATGAACCACCAACTTATCCAGTGTATGCCCTTCCAGCTGCAACCAATCACTGGGAAAAACACATATACACACTCATTGACACACATACACTACAGACAGTTTAGCTTAACCAATTCCCCTAGTCTTTGGAGTTGCAGGGAAAACCGGAGCACACGGAGGAAACCCACGCCAACACGGGGAGCGAACGTGCTACCCACTGTGCCACTGTGACGCCGTTATGTGTAACAAATAAGTTGTTAATTAGCAATAATAAACAGGACAAAATATTCTAGTAGCAACAAGTACTTTATAGTGAAAACTGGTCCTCAAACTAAAGTGTTCGCCGAGAAAATACAGTAGTCAACGTCTGAAGTGGATCAAAACGTTTCATCAAAGTTGTCCAAAAACTATTCAGCAACACCCATTCTTGTCTTAGGACAATTTTGATCCACTTCAAATGATGACGACTGTAACTAACATCTTTGGTGAACTAGATGCTGCTTTTACTTAGAGCTTTTGTCTTGTTTCTAGTCCAAATACGTATCTACAAACTCTTAAATCCAGACCAGAGTTTTTCCCTTAAAACAAGCAAAATAAACGCGAAAAGTAGATTATCTTCCTTCCCCCATAGTCAGATTATTTTGCTTGTTTTAATGAAAACTCACTTCATTTTGACTCATTATTTCTGAAAACAACATAGTTTTTGTTCATCTCTTGACTGAAAAAACTTCAGATATTGGGACTAGAAACAAGAGACAAACTTTAAGTAACTCTTAGTAATCAGAAAAGCTGAAGGGGTTAACTCACTGCTGACTCTCGGTGTCCTCTGGAGTTAAAATAATAGTGGCAAACGGGCTCTTGAAGAAGAAGAAAACATCATCGGAGGCACCATTTCCGCTCAGTCATCCATATTAACCAGGGAAATATTTGGGGAACGAACAGCGTCGACAAACATCCTGAAGCAATAATACCTGGAGAGTGATGAGGAAATGGAGGTATGTGAGGTTTCCAGTGCCTGAAGCCCAGCGTGTGAATTACTCTCACCGCTTCCTCCACTGGTTACTCTCTAATTAGTCACTTAATTGCAAACGACTGAGTGTGTTTGTTTACCAGGGATTCTGCGAAGTCTAGTCAGCTACAGTTCCATTGGTGAGCGGTAAAGCTTTAGCAGCCCTGATGGGCTGATCTTCTGAGCTGGGCTTCTGATTCTGAATGAAATTCTGCACAGTATTTCCTACAAAGTGAACATTGTGTGTTTCTATTATTTGAAAATAATATTTCATACCGCTATGTGCTGCACTGAGTGTATGCTTTGCTAAAAAGATCGGTCTTTAATGTAGTTTTGAACTGAGAGAGTGTGTCTGAGCCTCGGACATTATCAGGAAGGCTATGCAGAGTTTAGGAGCCATAAATGAGAAGCCTCGACCTCCTTTACTCGACTTTGATATTCTAGGTACTAGCAGAAGCCCTGAGTTTTGAGACCTTAAAGAGCGGGTTGGGTTGTAGCGAGACAGGAGGTTGGTTAGATAAACAGGAGCTAGATTATTTAAAGCTTTATAGGTAAGAATCAATATTTTATATTCAATATGAAACTTAACAGGCAGCCAGTGTAAGGAGGATAAAATTGGGGTGATATGATCATATTTTCTAGATCTGGTAAGAACTCTGGCAGCTGCATTTTGCACTAGCTGAAGTTTGTTAATAGAGGATGCTGGGCAGCCAGCAAACAGAGCATTACAGTATATACAGTTGAAGTCAGGATTATTAGCCCCCCTTGTTTATTTTTTTCAACTCATTTCTAATAACTGATTTATTTTATCTTTGCCATAATGACAATACATAATACTTTACTAGATATTTTTCAAGGCGGGCTGCACGGTGGCACAGTGGATAGCACGTTCGCCTCACAGCAAGAAGGTTGCTGGTTTGAGTCTCGGCTGGGTCAGTTGGTGTTTCTGTGTGGAGTTTGCATGTTCTCCCCGTGTTGGTGTGGGTTTCCTCCGGGTGCTCCGGTTTCCCCCACAGTCCAAACACATGCGGTACAGGTGAATTTGGTAAGCTAAATTGTCCGTACTGTGTGTGTGTGTGTGAATAAGTGTGTATGGATGTTTCCCAGTGATGGGTTGCAGCTAGAAAGGGCATCTTGGCGGTTCATTCCGCTGTGGTGACCTCAAATTAATAAAGGGACTAAGCTGAAAAGAAAATGATTGAATGAATGAGTATTTCAAGACACTTCTCTACAGCTTAAAGTGACATTTAAAGGCTTAACTAGGGTAATTAGGTTAACTAGGCAGGTTAGGGTAATTAGGCAAGTTATTGTATAATGATGGTTTTTTCTGTAGATTATTGAAAAAAATAATAGCTTAAAGGGGCTAATAATATTGACCTTAAAATGGCTTTTAAAAAATTTAAAACTGCTTTTATTCTAGCTGAAATAAAACAAATAAGACTTTCTCCAGAAGAAATAATATTATCAGACATACTGTGAAAATTTCCATGCTCTGTTAAAGATCATTTGGGAAATATTTAAAAAAAGCAAAAAAATTAAAAGAGGGCGAATAATTCTGACTTCAACTGTATATATATATATATATATATATATATATATATATATATATATATATATATATATATATATATATATATATATATATATCGCCAAATGGTCTTAAATGATCACTAAATGCACTACAGAATGTTACGTTTTCACACACACACACACACACACACACACACACATGCACAAACAGCATGTAAACGCATTAGTCTTTTAGAGCTGTAATCGGGCCATTAAAGTTAGTCCTGACAGGGCCCGAGCCCGACAGAATTCGGCCTGACAAGTCCATTTTGATTGACAGCTTTATAAAAGCCTGAACCCGTTTATAGCCCGACATTATTCAAATGTGCACATGCACACAGCACTTTTGCCTTTTTTCAGAAAGTCGTTTATACGTGTTTTACCATGATTTATCCATAACAAACATTCAGGCCACTTAGAAGTTGGAACAAAGAAATCAAATAAGTCCTCTCAGCACTCTAAATAGGCCTAGGTACCAGCATTTAGCCGTTTAATTGGCCAACACACCAATAAAAACAAGTCTTTCTTAACAAATTAAATTAAAATAAAATAAATTCTAAATGATGACGAGTATTTGGCAATAACGAAATTAGGATAAAGGCTCTGCGGGATTTGTTTTGCCACTTCACACTCCGGCCTTAAGGTAATGCTGAAGCTGAATAATAAAAGAATAATGCCAACATTAGCCTACAGTATATACTCTGTCTACATTACGCCTTTATGATTTAACTATAATTTAGCTCTGATTTGAAAATGCTTTACTCAGCAAGATCAGGTATTGTAAACGTGTTTTTGTGGAGGAACATTATTCTGTAGATGGCTTTAGTGCGGTCCTGTGCTCACTGATGGTGCGTCCAGCAGCACTGAACACCCTTTCACTGCTGCAAGTTTTGGGTAGGATTGTTAATTCATCTTCCACTAGCCAAGAACATCCATTCCATTTTCCATGACAGCACTTTTAATGTAGTGAGTGCCCTCGTCATTTCCCCTGTCAGCTTTGAGCAGTATTCACCAAAGACACCTTCACTGTGCTTGCTCTACATGTTTGGGTGAGTAATGGTACTTTTACATCAGTGTGATTTTTCAGAACTCTTCCCAGCACTGCCCGCATCACACATTTAGTTGAGTATCTGCACTCTTAAAGAAACTTAAGAAAGAATCCAGCTCTTCCATGCTCACTGAGAGAACGCTGATCAGAGTGCATCAGAATGGGTGTTTCTTTCTAAAATAGGTCACGATAAAGAGCGTTTCTGAGCTTTTCCGTGAAGTCCATGATGTAATGGTGACCTACAAAAAAGCCAGTTGTTTAACTTGGGGCCTCAGTGAGCTGCATGTTCCCTTCAGACGCCCACTGTCAGAGATTTCTGCTTCTTCTCTCCGGTTTATTTATTTTTGCTCCGTGGCGCTGCCAGAACTGGGTGTGGAAATGGGTTCTCCATGTATTCCCGATCTGCAGGACAGCGGGATGATGATGATGTCTGAGTGTGAGACCAATCACTGCCCGAGACTGCAGTCGGCGGACGGAGAGGTTATTGGTGATTATGTGCTGACAGTTGTTCTAGTGCTGGAAGGGTCAAAAGTACAGTCAAACTGGTCTTTTTATTCAGCTCAAGTCTTTTGGTGGAGGTTTACAGCAGCTCCACTAATGCGCCTCAGAAAACACACTAAGGTCTGAGAACAGAATATTTTATAGTGATAGTTTCGATATTTACAGTTTTTAAAATATAATATATTCTGAACCATCAGCTCTTCTCTCACAATGCCTGCTCTGATTGGTCAGATGATTCTACTCTACTCAATTGATCAGATGACTCTGCTCTGATTGGTCAGATGATTCTACTCTACTCTGATTGGTCAGATGACTCTGCTCTGATTGGTCAAATGTTGCTCCTCTGCTCTGATTGGTCAAATGTCACTACTCTGCTCTGATTGGTCAGATTATTTTACTTAATCTACTCTGACTGGTCAGATGACTACTCTGCTCTAATTGATCAGATTACACTGCTCTGATTGGTCAAATGTCACTACTCTGCTCTGATAGGTCAGATGACTCTACTTTGATTTTTCAATTGTCCCTACTTTGCTCTAATTAAGCAAATGTCACTACTCTACTCTGATTGGTCAAATGCCTTTATAGTATTTTGACAATCATAACAAGGGCGTACTATTTTGTTTCTACATTCATTTAGGGATTTAATATCGAAATATTTCAACAATTATTAATATTCATTGTGTGAGGTGAGACTAACTGTGATTAACGAATAAATCCTTGGATCCCACATTCATCATAGTGAACGTAAATTCAGCTAATCAGAGGTCCAGTGCTAAAGCCTTGCAGCGGGATGTTCCCTGATGGTCAGCGCTGGTGGAAATAGTTGAAACGGAGCCCGGAGAGCATCTGCACCTAAAACCTCTGTGTTCCCCTGAGATCCGGCTGGCCAGCAGCTCCAGCATCTGCTTGTCTTTCTCATTGTGCCTGTGTGTGCCTGTGTGTGTGTGTGTGTGTGTGTGTGTTTAGTTGGCGGATTGTGTTACATTTGTGCTGGATCTGCCATTCAACAGAACTGAGTCAGTTGCTTCTCAGAGCGGCTCCAAAAACTGGCCCACACAGACTGAGCGGCGGCTTTATCATCCCCTCGCTTGGTCCTTTTGCACTTCTTTCTCTATATATTCGGAGTGCAACAATACAGACTTTATATGCTTCAGTTTTCGGTTTTAGGGTCACGTTTTTGGTACAGTTCGGTGTACAATATGTACATAAAACAGCACAGCACTGCAAATAGTTTTAGTTTTAGTCTTGTTTCTAGTCCAAATATCTCAATATTCTTAAATCAAGAAGCATTTTCTAGACGAGTAATAAATATAGTGTTGTTTTCAGAACTAATGAGTCAAAATGAAAAGAGTTTTACATTAAAACAAGCAGAATAATCTGACAATGAGGGAAGCAGAATAATCTAGCTTTCTCTAGCTTTCTCTTTCTCAGATTATTCTGCTTGTTTTAATGTAAAACTCTCTTCATTTTGACTCATTAGTTCTGAAAACAACACTATATTTATTACTCGTCTAGAAAATGCTTCTTGATTTAAGAATATTGAGATATTTGGACCAGAAAAAAGATAAAAAAAAAATACAAAATACAAAAAATACAAGGATTTTCATGTATCTAACATTAATTTTCAGTTAGATAAACTGATAAAAATAATCGAATATAACACTGCATACTGTATATGATCTTCCTTGTGTAATTGAAGTAAAGGTTGAACATTATTGAGCTGCAGCCTATATAGCCATTCAGTCAAGAACAAAGTGCTTTCATTATCTTTTACTGTTTGATTAATATTAAAAACACAGACAGCAGGAATGAGATGTTTTTACTTTAAGATGTAGCACAGACACACAATTTCCAGAATGTTTACGCTTCAAGGCATAGCCGATTGTATGCTGCTTAAGTGTTACTGTTATGAAGCAAAACTTCATTTGTGCATTGTAACTTTAATTTAATTGAACTGTTCAGATTAGGCACTGGGCATCACAGTGGCGCAGTGGGTAGAACAATCGCCTCACAGCAACAAGGTTGCTGGTTCGAGCCTCGGCTGGGTCAGTTGGTGTTTCTGTGTGGAGTTTGCATGTTCTCCCCGTGTTGGTGTGGGTTTCCTCCATGTGCTCCGGTTTCCCTCACAGTCCAAACACATGCGCTATAGGGGAATTGATCAACTAAACTGGCCGTAGTGTATGAGTGTGAATGGGAGTGTATGGGTGTTTCCCAGTGCTGGGTTGCAGCTGGAAGGGCATCTGCTGCATTAAACATATGGTGAATAAGTTGGCGGTTCATTCCGCTGTGGTGACTGATTAATAAAGGGACAAAGCCGAAAAGAAAATGAATGAACGAATGAGATTAGGCACTGTATATATATTTATATACACACACTATATATATTTATGTGTGTGTGTGTGTGTGTGTCACGATCACAAGCGATTCACTCCTGACAGATCGCTGGTGAACTACATATGTCTTGTTTAGGAACTACAAATCCTATCAGGCCATGTCACACCACACACCAGTTGCTGATCACGACTGATGACACACACAGCTGAGACTTGTGATCACTGATCATTCAGACTATTTATACACCACACATACACCAGTGTAGGATGGAGTCTTTAATGTAGAGGTATGTACCTTACATGTCCTACACTTACAACTTAATTTTTTTATGTTCAATCCACAAAATTTATTAAAAGTGTTAACTTAATCGATTTGTGTTGGGACGACATGAAGGAATTGTGTGAAACCCTGCATTATTTTACAATGTAGCATATTGTTTTTGCCTGTTTGTAGTTTTGATCATTGCCTTGTTTATCGTTGTTGGGCTAGAATAAAAGCAGTTTTAATAGTTTTAAAGCCATTTTAAGGTCAATATTATTAGCCCCCTTCAGCAATATTAGTGTTGGATTGTCTCCAGCCAGGCTAGGTTCTCCCCATCACAATCATCCTGATCATAGTCACCTGTGTTCTGATGAGCCCCGCACCTGCACATCATCCCCAGTCATCACATCAGCCCCATAAAACCCAGCACCATGGTCCACTAAGGGTCTACTTGAGGGACGACGCTCTCCTCATGGTCAGTGGCTCTTATTTATTTCCAAGTTTCGTACATCTCTTGTCTCCTATGATCTCCAGTGTGGTTTGTCCTGGTCCCTTACTCTCTGTTAAACAGAAATTGGGACAAAATTATACAGGAGTGCGACTAATTCTGACTTTAACTATTTATATTCTGAAGGTAAATTGATTGATTTTGTCTGTAAAAAATCTGTTGTAAGCTCACAGTCCTGAGCTGTCGCCTTCCTGTATTGTTCCAGACTCCTGGTGTTTACCATGATGAATGTTTATAAGGCTTGTATTCCTGCATGCTCTCTGATGTTGTGCATGCATTGCATTGTTTTTCTTCTGTTCCTGACTGTCTGTCCATCGCTGTCCTCTCATTGTTGAACGTGCTCGGATGAATTGTCGGAAAGGGAAGCATCTGATTATATACAAACAAAACAAAATGGGCATTAAATTGTTGGTCGTAGGATGTACATCGACCCAGAAAAAGCCCCGGTATTGTTTGCACACTTCTGAACTATTTTAACCCACTGGCCGTGTGCCTGAAAAGTTAAAGGGACAGTTCACATACATAAATGACAATTCAGCGGTGTCATTTTAAACCCTTGTGATGTTCACTTGACTAAATCACACAGACCAGTTTGATTACTAGTCCAAGTATATTATCAAGTTTTCAGTAAAATAATGTTGTGATGATCAGTTTAAAATTTAAGTCATTATTAATGTCAAACCTTAAATAATCTTAAAAAAAAACTCCAACCTACACTGAAGAAAACTATTCTGTGATTAAGTATAGTCCACATAATAAAAATAATAATTGTAAAAATAATATTAATAATAATATTTATGGGCATTATGGTGGCTCTGTGGTCAGCACTGTGGCCTCACAGCAAGAAGGTCGCTGGTTCGAGTCCCAGCTGGGTCAGTTGGTGTTTCTGTGTGGAGTTTGCATGTTCTCCCCGTGTTGGCGTGGGTTTCCTCCGGGTGCTCCGGTTTCCCCAGTACTGGGTTGTAGCTAGAAGGGCGTCCACTGCATACAACATATGCTGGAATAGTTGGCGGTTCATTCCGTTGTGGTGACCCCTGATAAATAAGGGACTAAGCTGAAGGAGAATGAATGAATGAATGAATGAATGGTAATATTTTTGTCATGTTTCACTGATTTCCATTTGTATTTACTCTGTTTTATTGTTGCGTTTGTTGTTAGGTGTAGTAACTTGTTTTATAACATCTGGGGTTTGTTTTCTACTCAAAATGACACTCGTATTGATAGAAAACAGACTAGTTATAATCATAGAGCACTATTGAGGGCTCTGTGTTCAGTTAGGTACCTCACTTGCCTTTTTGTGTGTGTGTTACAAAATGAAACAAGAAATCTGCTGTTTAATATAGTGAATTAAGCCTTATTCTGTAATAGACAGTTTGGGTAAAACATTTACTCGTTATGTAAAACTATTACAATTAATTTACTGAGTAAACATTCCACCTAAAGGACCCAGTACACTACAAACTACATCAAACAGCGGACTCAAATGACATTTCCAACAAGATGCAACTCAAGCTACTGAGTGACTTTTAACAGCCTAAAACAGGCTCATTGTAGATACGTACCCCTGTCTACTTTTCTGGAGACTGCGAAAAATGTACAGAGGTGCATCTGGCTTCATTTCATCTTGTAAACTAATGCTATGGGGCAGTAGGATGCTGTCGATGGCTTCTGTTGCTTCCTTTTCGTGCTATCGCAGACCGATTACCTCTGTGTGGACAACTTTTCCAGTGTTACCAGTTTGCCCAGTAAATGCTGATGGACTTGGGATGAAAAAAACAGAGCAAATGATTCTTTCAGCAACCTAAGCCATGAACACACTGCCATGTTTAACTATGATCATCACCCTCTGGACTAATATGAACTGGCAATGATGGAATGACAGAGGCTATGTGCTGCTGAAGACTACACTCACAGATGAGAGGTTTGTTTTTAAATAAATAACTTTGACTGAGGGCTATATTTTGTGTTGTTTCTGAACCTAAATAAGGACTGAATGTCTGCTGTGTGTAGTTTTTCTGTAATTGGTAACATATTGGGGACTTTAAGGGTCTGTGTGTGTTCATATATGTTCATTTATTTATTTATTGTATATAATTGCAGTTACAGTAGGCTGTTTCACACTGTCATTGATCTGCAGTTATAATCAAATCATGTTGATGAAAGGTTAGTAATGAACATTTATACAGTATTGATGTGTGTAAAGCCTCTGTGTTGTGAGAAGTGCTGCTTATATGATATGTGAGTGACCCGTACAGCTTTACTGTACACATTTCCTCCAGCGAGAATGACATGGAATGAAACTTTCTGTCGTACACCATGCCCACTGGTACCCTTTTGGCAGTGGAAACGTGAACCTGATAAGGGTGACCCGTACCGACCCGTACCGTACCGTACTGTACCACTCAGTGGAAACGGGCCATATGTGTGTCTGTCTGTGTACATATGTGTGTTTATTTGTCCTCTATGTGTGTGTGTGTGTGTGTGTGTGTGTGTGTGTGTGTGTGTGTTGGCCTCTGGAGAACACTCATGTGTGTGTTTAGTCATGTTAATGATAACCACATTCTCTGTGCTCTCCATGCCATTCATAATGACGCATGTTGTTGTTTTCAATGACTGAAATCAAACTCATATGCTTTTTGAGGCCCCTCGCATCTTTACAATATTTAACAGCTGTGTGTTCAGATAAACCCTCTTTTGAAACTCCTCGTGGACTCTCTCTCTCTCTCTCTCTCTCTCTCTCTCTCTCTCTCTCTCTCTCTCTCTCTCTCTCTCTCTCTCTCTCTCTCTCTCTCTCTCTCTCTCTCTCTCTCTCTCTCTCTCTCTCTCTCTCTCTCTCTCTCTCTCTCTCTCTCTGTGTGTGTGTGTGTGTGTGTGTTGACATGACTATTAACCGTGCTGCTACACTGTAATAAATGCTCTTATAACCACACATGGAACATTTCTGTCTATATACCAGTGATTATAGAATAACTGTTGCAGAATCCGCTGATGGAGGTGAATGTGACACAGTTTGTCTGGATTCATGCAAATGCAGCGTATTTCAGTATTTCAGCATGATCTATATTTTGACTAGTCTGTAGAAGTTGACTGTTGTCTTGGTGACAGACTGTGACTAATGTTTGTTATTAAGGAAGGGGTATTTCAATGATTAACAGCCTCAGAAAGGTCTAAATATAAAAACATTTCTTGTGATCACATTTCTTGAGAACACAGTGTCAAAGAGTTATTGTGTAAAGTATTATTATGTCTGAAATGAGCTGGCCATAATAAAGTCTTTCTGCACAAACCAGTGCATGTTTTAACAGATTTGCTCAATGGCAGACTATCCTTCACTAGAGCTGAGGAACAACTCTAAGAGGACAAACAAATCACAAGAGTCATCTGACCAATCAGAGAGAAGTAGAGTCATCTGACCAATCAGAGAGAAGTAGAGTCATCTGACCAATCAGAGAGAAGTAGAGTCATCTGACCAATCAGAGAGAAGTAGAGTTATCTGACCAATCAGAGTAAAGTCATCTGACCAATCAGAGCAGAGTAGAGTTAATTGACTAACAGTAGAGTCAACTGACCAATCAGAGAGAAGTAGAGCCATCTGCCCAATCAGAGCAAAATAGTCATCTGACCAATCAGAGCAGAGTCATCTGACCAAAGGTAGAGCCAACTGACCAATTATAAAGAAGTATAGAAGTCAACTGACCAATCAGAGAGAAGTAGAGTCATCTGACCAATTAGAGCAGAATAAAGTCATCTGACCAATAAGAGTAGAGTCATCTGACCAATCAGAGCAGAGTAGAGTTACTTGACCAACAGTAGAGTCATCTGCCCAATCAGAGTGAGGAATCAGAGTAAGGTGTAGTCATCTGACCAATCAGAGAGAAGTAAAGTCATCTGACCAATCAGAGAGAAGTAAAGTCATCTGACCAATAAAAGTAGATTAGTCTCATCCGATCCAATCTGAGCAGAATAGTCATCTGACCAATCAGATCAAAGTAGAGTCATCTGACCAATCAGAGCGGAGTAGAGTCATCTGACCAATCAGAGCGGAGTAAAGTCATCTGACCAATCAGAAAGAAGTCATCTGACCAATAAAAGTAGATTAGTCTCATCCGATCCAATCTAAGCAGAATAGTCATCTGACCAATCAGATCAAAGTAGAGTCATTTGACCAATCAGAGCGGAGTAGAGCCATCTGACCAATCCGGACAAAGTAGAGTCATCTGACCAATCAGAAGAGAGTCATCTGACCAATCAGAGCGGAGTAGAGTCATCTGACCAATCAGAGCAAAGTAGAGTCATCTGACCAATCAGAGAAGAGCAGAGTCATCTGACCAATCAGAGAAGAGCAGACTCATCTGACCATTCAGAGAAGAGCAGAGTCGTCTGACCAATCAGCACAAAGTAAAGTCATCTGACCAATCAGAGTAGTGTAGGCTTTCTGAGAAATGGCATGTACAGACACTTCAGGCTCTGTGAGCTGTGAGTAGACGACTGCTGCTGCTCTGCATATAGGCATCATGAGAAAAGAGTTTTATTTCCACTGTGGATAGACGTGGAGCCATGTGGAGCGCATCCTGACACAATGAAGACTTTAATCAGCATTCAACACTTCTGTCATATCCACTCCCTATAGACTTATAGAGGTTATATACAGCAGTTCTGCACTAACGATTAGCTTAACGGAGTTAAATAAGTAAACACATTACACTTATGTTTGATGTTATTAACCTAATCATAAAGGATCACATCAAGCGCCTCAGAAAAGCCCCAGTAAATATAGCAGAGGTTTAAAGCATTTCCAGATTAATTCACTAACAGATTTACTATCAGCTGTTTTTCTCTTCTCCATGTCAGTAAGAGCAGCGTGAGAAATTGAATTAGGAGCGGTGAAATGTGTCCCGATGTGTGTGCAATCAGACCTCCTAATAATAAAGCCCTTTGCAGTGTGACGCTCTGACCCAAAGACCTCAATACGGGGAAGTTAGCTGACAGAAACACACTCAGATACAAACAAGTGTGTGTGTGTGTGTGTGTGTGTGTGTGTGTGTGTGTGTGTGTGTGTGTGTGTGTGTGTGTGTATGTTAAAGCACACATTTCATAAACCCATTCAATATAAAGTGCACTATAATAACTTTTTGTTTGTTACAGCAAATCTGAAACTACATTCACAATAAATGACTACATTACAGTTACACAACTATTACACAAACAAACAATGCAGAATAGTAATCTGTTGTTTGGCATCAAAAGCCAAAAATATTCTTACATTGTTTTATTTTAATTTTGTGCAGTGTTTATGTTCATAAAACCTTTGAACACACTTTGTGGTATGTCTGCAGGTGTGTGTGTGTGTGTGTGTGTGTGTGTGTGTGTGCGTGTGTACGTGTTTTTGTGACATATCAGGACACAAATCTGTATAATGACATAGGTATGACACAGGTATTACAAAAAGCAGGTGAAATATGAGGACATTGGTGACGTCCTCACTTCTCCAAAAGCTTCTAAATCACACAGGATGAGTTTGTTCAGGGAGTAAAGCTGTACACTGTCTCCTGTGATGGTTGGGTTTAGGGGTAGGGTGGGGTGAGGCCAATATAATATACGCTTTGATCTGTAGAAAATGAATGGAAGCCTATGTAATGTACCCACTTTTCACAAAAACAAACATGTGTGTGTGTGTGTGTGTGTGTGTGTGCGTGTGCGCGTGCGTGTGTGTGAAAGAGAGAGAGCGAGAGTGAGTATTCATTATGTAATAACTGCATATGTAAAACATAATTCTCATTGTAGTATTAATATGAAATTCATGTTTCTTTACAAACTCAAACTAATGTTGAAGGACTCTGATTTGAATGTTGATTTGTTTATTTATTAATAATGTATTATATTCAATGAGGTGTTTATCTGCCTGATGTGATGCTGAAATCCTGTTGATTTATTGTTGGCTGTGTGTTTGTGTGGACCAAAATATCACACCACTTCTAAAAAGCCTTCTAGATGTTTTTGAGGAACCTCTTTCCTATATAATGATCCGGATATCATATAGTTTATTATAATTATAATATTATTCCAAAATTAAATAATAAATCATTCACATTAATTTTAATCACATTGAAGTAAATGTTGAATAAAACATTTCTAATTAATATTCTAAAGGATTAAAGTTTTGGTGTTGTGTGGGATTTTTAATAATCATTTTATTATTGAACTGTTATCAGCTATGAATGATTAGAGTGTTGATAACTGTGTTTTATATGAGGTTTTGAGCAGTGAAATGTGCTGAAATGTCATTCATTTAGAGAAGTCATTATTTATGGTGAGTTCCTGATTTTACAGCTTATTGATCTATGAAGGAGAATTCAGAATTAGCTGAAAATAATCTTCCTCAAAGTATGACTGCGGAAAATTACTTTACAGTTCATTCATTCATTATATATATATATATATATATATATATATATATATATATATATATATATATATATATATACAACAGTTCTGTCTGGTTGTCAAATCTGATTGGTTGATAGCCGTGCGATATTCTGCAATATCAGCACTCGTACAGCCTCTTCACCCTTGTGTATCACTCCTCCCACACAGAGTGACAGCAGATCAATAAACTCACTACAGTTTGACAAATAGTGCAGCTGTTGGACAACATCATGTACTTTAGAGGCTTTATTTTAGGTGAGAATGTAGCTGTTTAGATTGCAGCTATGCAGTTTATTTTAAGGACAGTGCCTATTGTAGATATTTATAATTTCAGCACCCATTAGGCTGTCATTGAGCATAGCAATGATGGTTGATGACGTTCATCCACAAGATGGCGACAGAGACCACATAATAATCCCTTAGAGGTGTAAAACTCGTAACGTCTAACTACAGCTGAACAAATGATTATAGAACAGGTGAGTGACTTTAAGTCCACAGGTAAGTCGATCTCTCTGCAGTGCTGTATTTATACCATAGTAATTGTAGTGTAGTGAGTGTGAGATGGGACTCGCTTATTAGGAATGTGTGTATTTTGTTACTTTTTGGTTGGCCATCTGTTTCTAATGAGTCTCCTGTTTTCGCTATTGCAGACTAGTTCAGTAAACAGAAAGACAGAAGAAATGCCCGCATGTGTTTAGTGTTTTCCTTATCACAAAGGCAACAGTAATCTGCTAGTGTTTGCTTTGCTTTGGCTTTTTCAGGGTTAATTATCGTGATCTCCTGACTGCATCAGAGAAATACTGGGAAATCTCTGTAGACTGATGGCATTTCATGCTGTTCAGCGTTACAATCTTAAAATGTCAGCAAAATCAGCTGTTTTGTCACTTTAGACATTACGCTAGAGAATCACTCAAACTCTAGCAGATGTGAATGAATGGTGGAAGAAAGTAGTTTCTCATACACAAGGGTTTTAAGACTTTCTGTGCTTGATTTTCTTTTTTATATACACGATTATGCCGTTGAACCATTGTATAAACGCAATATCACACAAGTAGTAGTGCGATATGGCTGTACATCAGCACTGCTGGAGCACTAAAGCACTCAGCCTGTGTTGTTGCAAAACAGGCTCATTGTGGACACGTACCCCTGTCTACTTTTCTGGAGAGCACAAAATATTTACCCAGAGGTATGTATGGCTTCATGTCGTCTTTAAAATGAACGCTACAGGGCGGTATGATGCCACCGATGACTTCTGTTCCTTTTCGCTCTACCAGCTGACCGCTTACCTCTGTATGGATGGCTAACTGTGACAACAGGGTACTGTGACAACGGGGTTCAAGTCCGGCAAAGAATGATTCCAGAAATCAGGTAGAGCAAAATTAAATAAATAAACAGGCTGAACGTATCGTGAAGTCATGCAGCCTTTTCTTTTTCTACATTGTTTTTCAAAACACCATTGGTTGGGTTTAGGGAAGGGATGGGTGGGTCAGTCAGTCAACAGCGAGCTGGCCCAGTCGGCTGAAGTGTATATTGCACCCTCTGGTGGATTTATCTGAGAAGAGGACTCGCAAAAGAAATTTGAGATCATCAAAAGCATACACAGTAGCCTCTGGTGGATTTGCAAAAACTGCGAGCAGACTTAGCACAGGTTATGTATTTCACTGTCCCTGAAGAGTAGACCAGGGTACATATCCACAATTAGCATGGCTTGTGTTTCTAATATTTCCTGACAGTACGTGAATCATGATGAGTTGCATTGTATGTAGGAAAAGTGTTATATAAACATTATTATTTTCATTATTTAAATGAAAGAACAAACATGTTAAAGTCTCCGTCTTCAAGCACACAGTAAGTGCAGTAACAGCGCTGATGTTGTTATTTCATCATATGAACACTTTCTAATAATCAGACTGTTGCCTTTTTCGCGTCTGATGTTCATTTTCCTGCTATTGTCTGGCAGAGATGGCCCCGTCCTCCTTATAACGCGTCCCTCCCCAAACCCCCCTGCCCTCCCTTCAGCACCAAACACACACACAAACTCACACACACACACACATACACTCTCTTTCCTCTTCCTTTCTTCCTCCGCTTGCAGCTTCAGACATTTGGGGAATCCTGAAACAAGTTGTTCCTGCAGAGGCATTGAGTCCAGCTGGAGTCCCCTGTGAATGAACAGAGAAATCAATCCTCCACGAGTGCTGATCTTTCTGCTCAGATCCTTCATGTCTTTAGATTTGGACACTTGGACAGCGTGAGACTCTGGAAGTGGCTTTTTGATTATGGACATAGAGACACTGTAGAGCCCTTCACGCTGCATGAACACTCGACTCGCTGGTAAGTGATCTTTGGCTACTTTAAGATCTTGAGCGGATTCTTCATTTGACAGAGAGCATCACTCAAAGAGCCATTCAGGTCTCAGATTTTTGCCCCAAGTTTTGGTGGCATCTCAGTCCCATGCTATGCTTACTTGTCAGAGTTTGTCAGGCTGTGTTTTCTCGCCGGGACGGTCCAGAGAGCGTCTGGACTGGGATTACTGGCTTCCTCCTGTTGTTTTCAGTGCAGGTTTTGTCCACTGCGCTCCCACGCTCCAGCGCAGAGGGGAAGGAAAGCGCTGATAAGAGTTTAGGACTCGCCGGGAGAGTGGCTTTTGTTAGCTGACTCAATATGAGTGTGTGTCTTTAAGGGAGAACTTTTAACTGTTGAGTGTGTGTGTGTGTGTGTGTGTGTGTGTGTGTGTGTGTGTGTGTGTGTGTGTGTGTGTGTGTGAGAGAGCCGCTTTCTTCACTTGTTTTGTTGTTTTTGGAGGTAACTTCTCTTTTTATGGGTGGAGGGGTGCGAAAATTGGAAACAGACCCACCCAGAGTTGAAGTGAGTCAGACGGCATGTGTGCATTGGTGTCAGTTTTGGACAAATAACAATCCCATGATTTAGAAAGAGGGATTGTTTGACCAGAGGTTTTAAATGGCTTTAATATGATGATGACATGAGGGTTGTGATATTATGGGTTTTGGGAGAAGAGTTGGGATGTGTGTTTTGGGTGGGTGGAATAATGTGTTGGATATCTGCTGCCATGGGCAGAATCAAAATTGGTTTCTTTGAATGTTTCTGGGTTGAGTGAGTGTTGTCGTATGCTCTTTAGATGGGTGTGCTGGTTTTGTGGCTCTTTAATGCACCAGTAGGTGCTTTCTGAAGAAGTACACTCTAAAAAAGTCAAGGTTCTGGCATCTTTGGTTTTATTAAGTTACGGAGCCTGACCATCCAGCAGAATATTCTGTATCGTGGAAAAAGGCTCTTTAGGTTATCCAAGAGAAAGACTCTTTAAAGAATGTCCCTTTCTTGCTTTGGAAAGTATATGGTTCTTCTATGTCTTGCAGAGATCTCCAATCCTAGTGAATCACAACTTAACCAGCTAATCAAGGTCTTCAAGATCACTAGAAACTTAAATCCCTAGAAATGAAGCTTGGGGATAGCTGGAGATCAACTCTGCAGGATGTTATCTCTCAATTAGCAGGGTTGGAAAATGCTCTTAGTAGTAGTTGTCAGCACCAATAGTTTAGTGTTTAGTGTGTTGAGAAATAACAACAAGTTGCTCACAGCAAACCGAGTTTGATTCCCAGCTCAAAGTCATTTCCCCTCTCCATTCATTCCTATCTCCTCTCGACACTGTCCTATAAAATAAAACACATTTTAAAACTGCTCTTAGTAGCTCTTTAACAAGTAAACAGGTCTTTCCGAAAACCATTGTTAGCCAACTAAGGTACGAAGTTCTGTTGTTACAGACATAGTTTGTTGATTTGGTGTTTGCCAAATCCATCGTTTCAATAAACATTCACAAACTGCGTCGCAAACTTGTATGCTTGCAACTACACCTCTGGAGCTGTAGTTAGAAGCATAGTTCCCATTCCCAGTTATCCTCCCTAGGCCCTATTCATTTTGAACATTCCAAAATTTAAACTTGGAGTGATTTAAAGAAACATTGAAGTCATCTCTCTTAGGTGTAATTTGCTTTTAACTTTGCTTTTACTTTTTTTGCAAAGTATTTTTACCGTTCAGTTTCAGCGATCTTCATATTGACAATTGCGTTCTCTTCGCAGTGCACTTTGAAAACATTTATGCCATTTTGAACACAGCCGTGGCTCACGGTGAAAGCTATAGGGGGCCTATTATTTAAAAGCGGAATTTACGTTACGTCTCCAAAGCTTGTGAAAACAAAAATATACAGCATACGTTAATGCTTTTAATTCATAGTGGGCTATTTATTAAGTATCTGTACTGTATATGACATGGGCCTGCTGGGTAGAACATTTCTGCAGTGGGTTGAATGTGTCACAGTTGTAAAAGTAGACCTTTTACATTTTTTTATTAATAAACAATATCCTACTTAATAATAATAACAGTAGTAATAATAATAATAATTATTATTAAGTAGGATATTTCTTTCTTAATAAATAGCCTACTGTAAAAAACAACCATTAGCGATCCTTATGATTTATTTATGAGATTAGGGTACGTGTTAGCTTTTTGTAAGAGGTTTTATGTTTTAGAAAAGAACATAGAAATTTCATAATATTTGTAAAGGAAACACAGACCCTATATGTATATATTTAAATTAATATGGAAAACAACTGCATGTTTTTACTAAAACTAACATTGGATTTTTTTAAGTGCATGTGGGTGTAAAACAGTATAATTTGCACAAACAAAAAAATTAAAGATTTTTTCTTTAAAGAAATTGTTACTCTGTCCCATATTACGCTGTAACTAACATGGGTAAAACGATGAATCTGCGACAGAGAAACTACGGTTTTTAGAAAACACTCGTCACTACATCATTCTTTTCCCAAATGATGCATCATACTATGATAGCTCAGCCACGAGTTACGTCGATGTTTGGGAAACGCACCCCTGAACTAGATTGAGTAACCGTGCGTTCACAGTTGTTCAAAATAACTTTGTCTTGGTCATAGACTTATAAAGAAGTGTCTTCACTGAAACTGAAAGATGATTTCATGAAAGTTTTCTCAACCTTTGGATCATTCTGTGGACATGGCAGAGCTGCTGGTGGTCATCTGAGAGGAAATGAAATGCCCTCTTCTCACATCCACGAGGAAGTGGGCTTGTGGCCGGACTTGTGATGCATTATTCCCACAGACTGATGCAGACGTCTGTTTCCCTAAATTTTAGGCCTGCACTCTTTTGTCTACATGATATGCCTGTTTTAACAGCGAAATTGGGAAGTACACATGTAATATGTTGAAGTCTTTAGTTTTAAACTTTAAAGAGAGAAGCTCTGGCCGTGCATGCTGCCCATTTCTGCTGAAGTTGTCAATGAATAAGAAGTCATAAGCCGGAGCCGCCACCGCAGACCAACTACTGGAGTTAACAGAGTTGCACTGAAAAGAAATGATTCATTGGATTTACTAAGTTGTTTTAAGGTAATTGATTTATCTGGGCTGAATTTAAAGTTGAGCGTTACTAAATTACATTTACTTAAATTCAACCCATATAAATAGTCTGCAACCACTTACCTTAAAACAGTGAAGTAAATCCAAATGAATCATTTCTTTTTCAGTGTACACCCTGCAGCATTTCAGCTACTGTAATATGAAGATTTGCTCTTTTTCCATCAGTTTTTAGTGTCGAGTGCTCTGAGATTCCCCTTTTTCAAAGGGTATTGGTTTACAAAGGGATTTAAAGGCATCTTCCTCTCTTTATCCGCTCTGCGCTGTATCCCTGTCTCTCAGGACCGCCTGTGCTATTAGTGATAAGATGAGTTGCGGTAGCTTTTCCTGTCCTGCGCAGGAAGAGATACTCTCTGCTCGGCCACTGGCTTGTCCTGTGTCCATCCTCTGGTCCACTGGGAATATCACTGTACTATTGAGGGCACCAGATCATCCAGCTGCTGGCAGCAATACTCAACTGCCAGTCCATCTGGGCCGTCACATGCTGTAAACTGGCACACAGTGTTGCTCTGCAAAACTGCATCGATTACTACTAGCATGGCATACATAATACAGTGTTTTAGTCATTTTAAAGCAACACTCCACTTTGTTTGGAAGTAGACTCACTTTACAAGTGCCCTAGAGTTATACCATTTGTGAGTTTGTAATATTAGTTTTGAGCAAGATGCTCTTGGTCTGATCCAATTCAATGATTTATGCTAAGTAAAAGGTGCTCTCACTAAACCTGGAGATCAGCTGAACAGATTAAAACATGGTAACACTCAACTATTTAACTGTAGAGGAGTTATAAAAGGAGCCTACTTCCAAAAACAAGTGGTGTTCCTTTCAATAATGTGTATGTATTTGTATATATGTAATAAAACTTGTATTTAATGAGAGATTGTATGGGTGTTTCCCAGCACTGCAGATTCAAGACTTACTCTCAGTGCTAGAAGGGCATCCGATGCGTGAAACATATGCCAGAGTATTTGGTGGTTCATTCCACAGTGGTGACCCCTAATAAATCAGGGACTAAGCAAAATGAATGACTGAATGCATGTTGGATAGCTGGTGAAGATTCCTGCTGGTGCTGTTAAGTGGTTGCTTCAAGTTCTTGATGATTGTTTAAGTGGTTTCTAGGGAGTTGATAAGTAGATGATCTAGGTAGTCGGTCCATATCCAAAACCCCCCCATTAAGACTTTCCTAAGCCCATTTTCTCCAGACCAATAAAAGGTCTGATTGCTTCAACCCCCCTAAGAGCGAGAGTCGTAGTGAAGCTTGCACTAATTAATATGGTCAACCCTGGAAATGGGTCACAGGAAACTTGATCTCCATCCAAATGTTCTCCCTGAGTTCCAGCCCTGGGGTCAAGAGGGGTCAAGAGGTCACCTGGTTGCACATCCTTCCAGACAAAGATTGATCTTTAAAACACTCCATTCCCAGACATGCCACATGCACTCACAGCGAGTAGCTTAACATGGACACCAGTACTCTGACTTTAAGACTATACTCGGACGAAGAGTCTAGCATGTAAACAGAGATTTTCAATTACTTTAATCAGACTAAATCATAATGGATCTAAACAGAAAGTGAATTCAGACATGTGGAGTACCTGTTTTAGTGGCATTGTTGAAGTGCAGTGCAGACATGTGAACACCACAATCAAACTATAACCATCATCTAGGACTTTTCCAGCACAGGCTCACTCTGAAAACGTACCCCTGTATACATAGCTGGAGAGCGCCAAATGTGTCCCAGGAGCTACATTTTTTTGCAGTTTGTGTTTTCATGAATCCACCAGAGGGCGCTGTGTACGCTTTTTAGATCTCAAATTACTCTCACGAGTGCCATTCACCCCTGCTGTTCTCCAGTAAATCCACCAGAGGCTGCTGTCTGACTGACTGTTAGACTGACTAAATTACTGACCGACTGATACCCCACCCACCCCCTTCCTTAAACCCAACCGATAGTGTTTTAAAAAGCACCGATTGACCAGCGCCCACCCACTTCTTTAAACCTGACCGACAGTGTTTTGAAAAGCAATCCAGAAAAAGAAAAGCCCTCGCCTGATTTTTACCATGTTTTCAGATTTTACCACACTCTCACCCTGTTACTTACTTGTTTATTTAATTTTTTTTTTTTACCTGCTTTCTGGAACCGTTCTTCACTCAAACCCTGTCATCACAGTCAACTCCTCACTGCGTCTCAAGTCTGCCAACGTACGTGGTGAGCCACTGGGCAAACTGGTAACAGTGGGAAAGCCGTCCACATGAATTGCTGTTGAACTTGTCCCCAAATTAAAAATGAAACCCCTAACATCACAAATGGTGCCATGACAAAAACAACCTGTTGAGGAAGCTTGTGTCGAATGCTGACATAATGATGTTAATGGAACTATGCACTGTAAAACAGAATCATGGAAGGGACATTCAAGAAGCATCTCATGTAAACACCTTAACCACACTCACACAGCCAAATTTCTCTGGCCCATACCTGGCCCACACAATCAGGTTTTTCTTGGCCCACATGCTGCAGTAAATTACATGACTGGACCAAGTCTGGCTTCCAGACAAGGGCCAAACATGGACTATATCTGGGTCAAATCTCAGCCAAGTTAATAACTCATAACTGGGCTTGAACTGGGCCAGACAGGTTGGTATGTCACGATTGCAATGAAATTGATAAACCCATGAAGCATTGCGCTGTATGCGCACTCGCTATGGACGTGCTTTTTCTCAAAGCGACCTGATTGGTTGAATTAATTTCTTTACTCAAACATAATTTTAATGTATTTTAAATGTGGGCCAATTTTTAACATCTGGACCAAATACTACATTTTACATCTGGCCAAATCTTGTGTGCCGCCTTAAAAACAATGCCACCTCTGCCAAACCCGGGCCATGTTCGGCCCACATGCTGTATACCAGAGCCGGATGAATGCCTCCAGGCCAGAATTCTTTGCTACCTGGGCATAGTCAGTGAGTGAGTGTTAACAGTCCAAAAGAGCCTGTCTGCATGGTTTAGAAGTGCTTAACCAACACCCA
Source organism: Danio kyathit (assembly GCA_903798195.1). Lineage (NCBI taxonomy): Eukaryota > Metazoa > Chordata > Actinopteri > Cypriniformes > Danionidae > Danio > Danio kyathit. Next base: position 202,642 of record LR812541.1, on the reverse strand, counting down.
AAGTGTCCCGGTGTGGAGTGATAGTATTTCCCTGCAATGACTCCATTTGTTTTGCTTGATAAATGAAATGGAAAGGCATCAGTAGGTGGCACAGAAAGTCTCTAACCTTTCAGAGCTCTCAGCTGTAATCACTTACACGAGGCATATTGCTTGAGACATGGAAAAATATTCTTCTGTGCATGCCACGATAGTGTAGCTCCATACTGAGCAGGATATGAGAAAACTATTTTTGTCCTCAACAATTTCAGGATTATCCACATGAGTGCTTTGTTTATGGAGTCGCAGCGAAGGTTCCTTTCAGATGTGGTCATGTGTTTGATGCCCTCCTCTGGTGACTCCAGTGAACTGAATAAATAGGAAACGTCTATAAATAAGAGGATGGAAAAGCCTCTTGTCTGAGCTCAGCTTACATGAAACACTTGTAGTGGTCTGTTTTTATGAGCTTCCTGTTGCGCATTAGGTATTTGTCCCATCTTTATCTTTCAGGATATGTTGTCACTAGAGGTGCACAGAAAGTGCTTCATCTGATATATTAGGGTTGTTGTTTTTTCCTGGTGATCCTTTAGCGATGCAGTGTTTCTATTGCTCGCACATTTGATCATATCTTTCATCTCTTCTTGAAGTGTGTCAAGATACCAGAGTCTAATGTGAAATGTCTCAATATGAATATACAGTCCAAATATATCCAAATATGGCAGCAGATCAATGCATTTAGACACAGTCAAGATGATCTGCTCAAAAAGAGATTGAATGAAATGTGTTTAAAGTGTCTTTATTGTGGAATGGCTCTTGGTCATAGTCATTAGTCACTGTCTTTATGTAGTGTTTGTAAAGCTTAACATCAGGCAATATTATGTGCAGCTTTAAGTTGAGCAAACCCTTTATAGATCAATGGAATCTGAATGGCCGTCAGAGTTGTGTCGTTTATTAGCTGAGAAAAAAAAGCTCTTAAAGAGATCCCAACCATGAAGTTTCTCTATGGGCGGCACGGTGGCTCAGTGCTTAGCACTGTGGCCTTACAGCAAGAAGGTCACTGGTTTGAGTCTCTGTTGGGTCAGTTGGTGTTTCTGTGTGGAGTTTGCATGTTCTCCCCGTGTTGGTGTGGGTTTCCTCCGGGTGCTCCGGTTTCCCCCACAGACCAAAGCCATGCGCTATAGGGGAATTGATCAACTAAACTGGTGAACTTCATCATGCTTGCTGTGAATAGACCTTAAACCTATAGCATTCAGCATTGAGTCTAGATCCCCCCTTTTGGTACCATACTGTTGCACTACAAACCCTTACAAAAGGGTGCCAGTATGGTAATGTATTGGACGATTTGTTATTTTGTATCTCCTTTTTACAATCTGTAGGGTTGACAGAGGAGCGTACAGCAGCTCAGATTGTGTTAAGGTCAGACCAGACTTCAGCTGACAGACAAACAGCAGGACTATAACTCAAACTAACACTCTTCACTACTGAGGTGTGCAGTGGATCATCTCTGAATGGACCACATCCATCCCTGAAGAACATGAGCTGCAGAAGAGACACCGGAAACTCTTCTGTCAGATGAAAACAAAACAAAATAAAGGCTAGTATTCATGCAGACTCCAAGAAAAGCAGAGTAAAGAACATTGGGGAAAAGTTGCCTGGACTCATTTCTGCTGTAATGCTCAAATTTTGGTGTAAACATCACACTTATATTCATTGACAATTCAAAAGTATTTGAATATGTTATAAAGACATATTATTAGTACCAAAACACAAATTTGTAAAAGACTTTATTTGGAGCATCAGATAAACAGTATATCCCTTTCTTCAGCTGATTTATGATGTATGTCTATATAAGAGATGCCCAAAGTAGGACTCACAGGCTAAAATTGGCCCACTGTAACCTTTGATTTGGCCCACTATCCCATCTGAGAAGAGAGTGAGAGTGATGGAGAGGCGAATGCCTTTACAAGAGATTGTCATTTCTAATTTGACGTAACGTTTGTTTGTTTGTTTGTTTGTTTGTTTGTTTGTTTGTTTGTTTGTTTGTTTGTTTGTTTGTTTGTTTGTTTGCTGATCTACAAAAAAGCATGTTTCATTTAAGTGTTGTAAATCTGATCTTTAAAAATGTAAATACCATCACTCAATGGTTAGAGGTCTAGGAAGAAGACATCGGCGAGCAAATCAAGGTAAAATCTAGTGTACCTCCATTCTGTTATGAATGAGATTATGTTTTTACTGTAATAAGTTCATTATAGAATGTAAACTAAATCCTGTATTAGTTCATATAAAGCAATGTTCTCTAGTTATTTCTAAATATCATTAAATAAATTAGGAAATTACCCATGACAACTATATTTACCTTCGGCCCACTAACCTCAGTCAAATTTGGTTTTTGGCTCTTCATAAGAAAAAGTTTGGGCACCCCTACTCCATATGGACCAATATCTCAAAGACTTCAGGCATCTCTGAAGGAAAAATAACATCCAGCATTTTACTAGCAATGAATATCAATATGACTCATTCATTTTCTTTCCAGTTTAGTCCTTTATTTAATCAGGGGTCGCCACAGCGGAATGAACCGCCAACTATTCCAGCATATGTTTTACACAGCGGATGCCCTTCCAGCAACCCATTACTAGGAAACACCCATACACACTCATTCACACACACACACACTTATACACTACAGCCAGTTTAGTTGATCAGTTCCCCTATAGCGCATGTGTTTGGACTGTGGGGGAAACCGGAGCACCCAGAGGAAACCCACACCAACACGGGGAGAACATGCAAACTCCACACAGAAACACCAACTGACCCAGCTGGGACTCGAACCAGAGACCTTCTTGCTGTGAGGCCACAGCACTACCCACTGAGCCACTGTACTGCCCATCAATATGACTATAATGATTAATTTTCCAATGCATTCTTCTGACATAACTGAAATATTTCCTAAAGCGCTGTACTGAGAGTTTGCATGTGTTCTCAGAGTGATATCCCTCTGTGCTTGTTCTCTGTTCATCTCTAATTAAATTGGTCATAGGGCCCAGTAAACCTGCACAGTAAACAGCATCTCACTGCACTCGCTCTCTCAATCACAGGATATGACCATGTTATGCTCTTCCTTATCAGTCACTAAACAAACGTGCAGTATAGTAGGGGAAAACCTGCTGACGGCAATCCAAACATTTCCTGGAAAAAGAATTAAAAAAGCACAGGAATGGGCACTTATTGATCACTCATTTCCATCATGGCAGTTCCTGCTACTCTGATTCATGTGTTCAGAGGAGCACACAGTGAAATACACCACTGCATTACTGCTGCTGTCATCACAGCCTGTGGAGTTCAGACTAAACTGCAGTATAAGTCCTATTTCTAAGTATTGCTAGAGTGTTGCGGTGTGTTTCATGTTGATTCTGCATGGTTAATGGTTGCTAGTGTGTTGTGGGAAGTGTTAGGTGTGGGTGGAGTCTACAGTGTTATTAATGGCTGCTTGTGTTTTGTAAGATGTATGATTAACTGACTGCTTAATCTGAGTACTCGGTGCTTAGGGGATCCGCTTGCAATGGTTCTGGCTAAGTGGTTGTTAGGTGGTCTAGGTAGGTAGATGTTTCTAGGCTATTTGCGTTCCAGTGTGTTGCTAAGGGGTTGCTATGGTATTGTTAATGGGTTGATAGATTGTTTTGATGTGTTCTATGATGTTGCTGTATAGTTTCTATGGGGTCTAGATGAATGACTGTTAAGGTGTTGCTAAGTGGTTGTTAAATTGTTCTTAGGGCATTGTTTCTGTTTTCTAGTGTGTTTCTAAGGTGTTGCTAGGGTGTTGTTGGTGCTTTCCAGGGTGTTGCTAAATGGTTGTAGGGGGTCAAGGTAGAAGATTATCTATTTAAAGCACAATTCTACAAGAAAGGTAGCTTACTACTGCCATCTCTTAATTAAAAGTGCATCCTAACTGTTTAGTGGTAAATATGAGCGGGCCTGGTATATATGTTTTTTACGTGTTTTTTACGTGTTGTCAAAGACTTTAAAAGCAAAATTAGGCCAACATTATATACAGCATCAAAAGACCATCCACATCAAAAGCTACTGGTCAGCTCATCATCCAGCAAACATCTGAAAAACAAATCGCTTATGCTTATGCTTTTACAAGTGCTGAAGTCAGTGTTTCTGAAACTAACGGAGATTCAATTCAATTATTATTTAGCCTGGCATGTTTACTGTTCAAAAATATTTGAAATGTTTCCTAAAATAAAACCGATTGTCTTAAATGAGTTGCTGTTTTTACCCAGAGATTAACAAGAATATATTGTAGAGCAGTAATCACAATAGAGTGAAACTGTGATATTTTAATTCAAGGTTATCATACCGTCCCAATCTTATACCTGCCCATGCCTAGCCAGATATTAAAAATCATTCAGTCAGAGTTTTCATTTTGTAGCTTAATCTAAATTTAAGTGAAAATATTTAGTGCAGCCCTCATTATTTTATTCTGTTTATTGAGCTGGCCTATATTCTGCTTCTCTGTGTTCTTGGAAACACTGCTTTGCGTGAAAATTTGATGACACAGTTGAAGTCAGAATTATTAGCCCTCCTGAATTATTAGCCCTCCTGAATTATTAGCCCTCCTGAATTATTAGCCCTCCTGTTTATTTTTCCCCCAATTTCTGTTTAACAGAAAGAAGATTTTTTTTAACACATTTCTGCATATAATAGTGTTAATAACTCATCTCTAATAACTGATGTATTTTCTCTTTGTCATGATGACAGTAAATAATATTAGACTAGATATTCTTCAAGACACTAGTATTCAGCTTAAAGTGACATTTAAAGGCTTCACTAGGGTAATTAGGGTAACTAGGCAGGTTTGGGTAATTAGGCAAGTTATTGTATAATGATGGTTTGATCTGTAGACTATCGAGAAAAAATTAGCTTAAAAGGGCTAATAATATTGACCTTAAAATGGTGTTTAAAAAATTAAAAACTGTTTTTATTCTAGCCAAAATAAAACAAATAAGACTTTCTCCAGAATAAAAAATATTATCAGACATACTGTGAAAGTTTCCTTGCTCTGTTAAACATCATTTGGGGAATATTTAAAAAAGAAAACAAAAATCAAAGGGGGGCGAATAATTCTGACTTCAACTGTATATCCAGGTGCTGTTGCAGTTGGTTGTGAGGGTGTTGCTATGTGGTTTGTAAGGTGTAGTTCACCTTTTTTTTTTAAAAAGGGATAATTCCCCCCCAAAAAACTACAATTTACTCACTGTTTACTTCTCAAGTTGTTCCAAATGTAACCATTAACTTCCATAGCAAGAGTAACAGATACTATTGAAGTCAATGGTTACAGGTTTTCAGCTGTTTTCAGTTCTTTTTTCAGCAAAATAAAGTGATTTTTTTCATTAAAACAAGCAGAATAATCTGCCAATGGGGGAAGAGAAATAATCTTAATACAGATTACTTCACTTCCCCATTGTCAGATTATCCTGCTTGTTTTAATGAGAAACTCTCTTCATTTCTCCTCATTATTTCTGATAACAACACTATACTTTGTGCTTGTCTAGAAAATGCTGACTGATTTAAGAATTTGCAGATATCTGTACTAGAAACAAGAACTGTAAGAACAGCAGTTTGTGTAGTGTGGACGTGACTCTGTGTAGTGTAGAGGAACTCGCATGCGTTCACTTTGAGGGTCTTCATCCCCGCTGCCTCACACCACATAATATACTGAAATACTGAAAGTGACGTGTGAGGCCTCCATTGTGTCACTCTCTACATTTTCCACACCGCTCTTTCTGCATTTCCCTGCACATCTCTGTTTCTCTGCATCCGCATGCACAAAGACATCATGAGAGTGTTTTACTCTGGACAAAAAGCAGACCTATTATGCAGAAATGACTTTCACCTGGGGTTTAACCGCAGTAGTGTGTGTGTGTCAGCAGTGTGTGAGGATCTCCTCTAATGGTCAATATGAATGAATTGTGTTTGTTCTAATCAGACTTGATGCAGAAACACTTTGATTGACATTCTCCCTCATCAGAGGGGGAAAGCCCCGCCCACTAGTGCCCATCTCTCCATCTCATTAGCATAAACAGCAGCCCTGAGTGAGAAGCAGCCGTCTGTCCATTTGCCATTACAGTTTTGAATCTGTCACTATGCTGACACACAGGCGTCTGTAGCTCCGCCCTCTTCTGAAAAGAGCACAATCTCATTTGCATTTAAAGCGACAGTCACCAAAACACCACAATTAGGATCAAAGCCTGAAAGGGTCAGTTTCAGAGAGCTGGAGAACATTATCTGTGTGCTATTCTCAGCTCAAACTTCACTGTACAAACATCACAGACTTATTCTACATCTCATAAACAGGGGGTAAAATCGGTCTCCTTTAAATTGGAAGCACAAACGAGTCACCGCTAACTGTTTCAGGCCGTATGGATGTAAGAAACGCGACCTTTCGCTGATCTGCAGTTTGACTAATAAAATCAAGCTCAGTCTTTCAGTGCAGCAGAAACAAGGTGTTTTTCCTGTGTGACAGATTTCAGAAGTGAAATATTGGCCGGGTTGACTTCACAGCATAACCACTGAAAGGAACGGATGAGCGTTATAGCTTTATGAAGACGAGAGAGAGAGAGAGAACACGCGTTTATTTTTAGCTTTTATTTCCATTTCTTCCTCCCTTCCTCCCACCTTTTCAGGATTGTTTTTGTTGTTGTTGAGAAAGGCCGTCGACTGATCTCAAATGTTGTCCAGCTCAAAGCTCACAGGGAATTTCCCACCAACGGTTTTGAGCTCCGTCAATATATATAAGTCTATATCTCTCTGCATACTGAACAATCTCACTACAGTTTCCACTCAGGAAATTTTCAGCCTCGTGAAAACAGTCATATGAATGCATTTACGACGGCACTTTTCCCCCTTCATACTTGCTTTTTATTTCACTATTTTATCAGGGCCACAAGTGAATTATACCTGTGTGTCTTCTCTCAGTGTGTTTTTATATACTGATGATTTATAGACTCGCTTTGTGTTGTAAATCCAGTAACTTCACTGCAAATCTACTGTTTCTACTCCAAATATATCAAAATCCTTAAATCAAGAAGCATTTTCTAGACAAGTAAGAACAATCGTCCTGTTTCCAGAAATAAAATGTAAAAATGAAGAGAGTTTCTCTTTAAAACAAGCAGAATAATCTGACAATGAGTGAAGAGAAATCATCTGGTTTTCTTCTGACATAAGATATCTCCACTTCCCCCATTGTCAGATTATTCTGCTTGTTTTAAGGAGAAACTCTCTTCATTTTTGACTCGTTATTTATGAAAGCAACACTATAATTATTGCTCGTCTAGATATTGATATTGATATTAATATGTCTTTAGATATTTGGACTGGAAGCAAAACAAAATGCAAAGTGTTTTTGCAGTGCACACTTTATCTAATGTCATTTTCCCTGAATTTAGTCTCTCATGGAGTTCCTCATTCTGTAAATCTGTCTAGAGATGATTTTCGTGATAATTCAAGAACTCAAAGAAAAACATCATGCGTATTTCCTCAACCCCTTCTGGAAGCTATAAATGTCTTGAGTTCATTACATGTTGAAGGGTTAGTTCAGCCAAAAATGAAATTGTACTCACTATTTACTCTCTCTTAACTGGTTTATGAGTTTCTTTCTTCTGTTGAACACTAAAGAAGATATTTTAAAGAATGCTTAAATCAATAACCATTGACTTCTATAGTAGGAAGAACAAATACTATGCAAGTCAATGGTTACAGGTTTCCAGCATTCTTCAAAATATCTACTTTAGTGTTCAACAGAAGAAAGAAACTCCTAAAGGTTCGGAACAAGTGACCGGAGAGTAAATGATGACAGAATTTTCAGTTTTGGGGTGAACTGTCTCTTTAATTGTGCATTATCTCAGGCATTTTGGTTATCATTTAGTGCTTTACTTTAGTTAATGTACACTGCCTTGCTTCATAGACTTCAGTTTGTTCAATTCATTTTATTTTCTACAGAATCTTTTTTTGGTCACTCTTTATCAGCTTCATTAGTTAATGTATTTACTAACATGAGCTAATAATGAACAGCACTTGTACAGCATTTATTAATCATAGTTCAGCATTTACTGATGCTTTATTAACATTCACAGTCATGCTTGTTAACACTAGTTAATGCACCGTGTTTTCAGTCTTGTTTGCTCATGTTGGTAAATGCATTAACTCACATTAACTAACACACCCTTATTGTAAAGTATTGCCCTTTTTCTTGGTAATCATAATGCTGCAATATAGTTTATTGCTAGTTTGTAATGTATTTAAATGCATAGCATATTAATATAACTTGTATTTTAAACACTTTTGATGTGTCCCAAATCGCTCACTTATGCACTATTCAACACCATTTTGTACTATAAATAGTGTAAGTCGTGCATTCACACTGAAATATGGGCTGCATCCAAAACTGCATACTTCCATACTATATAGTGCATTTAATAGTACATACCAAAATAATCTAATGTCAAAATGAGAAACAAGATTATTTCTCTTCTCCCAGTGTCAGATCATTTATGGTAAAACTCTCTTCATTTGGACTCATTATTTCTGAAATCAACACTATATTTATTACTCGCTTCTTGATTTCAGAATTTGTAGACATTTGGACAAGAAACAAGACACAAACTCTGAATAATAAATCATTTTATGCAGTGAACACATCGTTTTGGACGGTTTGAGTGTGTTTTTCTTGAAAAGCCCCTTGTCTGTCCCCTGCACGCTTCTTTTTTCCGTGCTGTAATTGACAGATATGTGATGTTTGGAGATGCTGAGGGTCTCTGATGAAGCCGAACTTCACATATGAGACAGTTTCCAGCAGCAGGAACAATAGTAACTGAACTCTGAGCGTACGCTTTCACTGCCCACACATACCCACATAGACCCAAAAACACTGGAAACACTTCATACACACGACACCTTCACACCTCATCCTCCTGACGGTGTTTTCTCTACATGTGCATTGTGCGCACACTGCAAAAAATGACTTTTACTTAGAGTTTCTGCTCTGAATATCTACAAATTCTGAAATCAGGAAGCATTTTCTTGACTAGTAATAAATATAGTGTTGTTTTCAGAAATATTGAGTTAAAATGAAGAGAGATTTTTTCTTAAAACAAGCCAAATAATCTGAGAATAGGGTAAGCGTCAAAAGGAAAAGAAAGATTATTCTGCTTCCACCATTTATTCAATCGATAAACCTTTATCTATATAGTCCTTTTCTACAACCAAGCTTGACCACTTTATTTTGATGGTCTGTTTGTTGAATTTAAGTTACAGTACATCTACATGCCAACTAATTCTCATTAGATTATAAGTAGACTGTTGGGGTTAGTGTAAGTTGACATGTACATGCTAAGTATCTTACAGTCAGCTAAATGTGTGTTGAATGAGCAGAATCAGCAGATATTAAGCAGACAGTCTACTAATACTCAAATGGACCATCAAAATAAAGTGCTACCTGTTTAGGACCTGCCCTGCAAAAGAGCGATCGCCCCACTGTTTGTATCTTGACCGTGAGACTTTGAGCAGAAGTTGGTCAGCAGATTGCAAAGCTCTGCTGGGTTTGTGAATTTGCAAAATCTCACATAAATAAGAAGGAGCAAAGCCATTGACGACATCAAAAGCGAACACCAAAAGTTTAAAATCAATTCTAAACTTAACAGGGAGCCGGTGGAGGGAGTAGAGAATAGGTGTAATGTGTTCACTTTTCCAGCTGTTAGTTAACACGCCAGCAGCAGCATTTTGCACAAGTTGCAAACGATGAAGACACGCTTGGTTAACTCCAACATAAAGTGCATTACAGATGGCAGATTGTCAGATTATTTTGCTTGTTTTAGTGAGAAACTCTCTTCATGTTGACTCATTATTTCTGAAAGCAACACTATATGTTGTGCTTGTCTAGAAAATGCTTCTTGATTTAAGAGTTCATAGGTATCTGGACTAGAAACAAGACTAAAACTCTAAGAAAAGCATTTTCTGCAGTGTTTGTTGAGATCTGGGGTGCCCAAACCTTTACTTTTTCTTGTGGAGGTAAATAAACTATATTAGATTAAAGTTGCCATGTGTAATTTCTTAAAATAAACTAGAAAACATTCAATCATATTAACTAATGCAGTATATTTTTTCACATTTTATAATGAACTTGAAAAAAAAATGCCATTTACCACAGTGGAGTTGAACGCTGTATACTCTGTAAGCCGCTCAGAGATGTGCTGTGTGTTGTCCTCTATCAGTCGACTGACAGTAGTAAAATCTGATTCATTTACATCATTTAATTGAAAAACATTTTTTAAATTAATTTATTATTATTTTATTCATACAGGGACAGTGTACGACATGACATGTTGTGCCAGAGTTAGCTATAAGGCTCATTTACATCTGTAGTCGCTGGGCAGGAAGTTGTAACAAGTTTAACAATATTATAAAAAAAAAAAAAATAGTACAACCCAGCAGCACACAACATCATAAGACGGTAATATTAGGTTAGATTTAGGTCATAATGTCAAGTGATTCAATGTCTAGTCAGCATCTAAGGACAACGTTATTATGATGTCCAATAACCACATTCAATTATGTTGATATTTGGGTGATTTTAGGTTGTGTTGGAAAGTGGCCAAAATCCAACGTCTGATAGACGTCATAGTTGTAACGTCCATACAACCTCAAGGTGTCACATGAGTAGACATTGATATTTGGTTGATTTTACGTTGATTTAAGGTTGGACGTGGACATTGACGTCGGCCTGACGTTGGATTCTGACATCAACCCGATTTCTATTTCCAAACAAAATCCAACGTCCCTACGACGTTGGGGTACAACATCAATATAACATCATGCTGATGTCCTGTGCCTGCAGGGAATATACCCTTACAATACACACAACACATCATAGTCAATCAAATCAAATCAGCGGCTGCACATTTCATTTCAGCTTGCTTTTTTCTTGCTCAGCACATGGAGCCTTTCACAGGACTGTTATGAGGCATTTAACACTCATCAGCATCTTAAAAAGCTTTTAATATTTACATTTTTTTTTAAATGTGTGCACATTTGTATGTATTTCTGTGTGTATTAGATCATCTTTGCATCATTAAATGAGTTCCCGCGTGTGTGAGGTGTGTGTAATGCCGTATGTATGGGGTGCAGGACAGTAAATCTGACATGATTCTCTCTTCTATCTGCTGTTATCAGTCTCACACTGTTGTTTTCCTCTTTCTGAAAGTCTTGATAACACCATCCTGGAGTTTTTCAGTCATTATATCAGCTAAGAGGAGGGTAGAATAATGATGTGTTGTCCTCTCCCATTCACTACCCTCTGAGTTTACCAAATATGATCACTTCTGCTGTGGAGAAACACACTAATGTGACAAGGCTCCATAAAACAACCAAAGAATAAGGATTATGTACAATTCATAATGATCTAATGAAGATCTGTTAAAGGCATTCGCCCCAACCATGGATAGTGGTCAAATCTAAGATTTCCATGGAGCAGTTTTGGTTATATCTGTGGGTAAGAGTGAGTGAGAGAGATCTCCAGTGTGCTGAAAGCCTCTGATAATGTTTGGTTTACTGCTGGAGACTCATTAGAGACTCATAATGTGATGATAAGAGTTTGTTTGACATTCATTACAGTAGCAGACACAGGCTGACCTCTGACAATGTTTTAACACTAATGATGATTAACCCAGCAAGGCTTTCCATTGCTGTATTGAACACACACTGCATGAGTCAACATTAATCAATGACGGCAGCAGTTATTGCATGCGGGAAACTATTATAAACATACAGTATATAGATGAAGTCAGAATTATTCACTCCCTGCATATCTTCCCACAATTTCTGTTTATCAGAGAGCAGATTTCTTCAACACATTTCTGCTCATAACAGTGTTAATAACTCATCTCTAATCACTGATGTATTTTCTCTTCTCCATGATGACAGCACATAATATTAGACTTGATATTCTTCAAGACACTAGTATTCAGCTTAAAGTGACATTTAAAGGCATCACTAGGGTAATTAGGGTAAAGTTAGGGTAATTAGGCAAGTCATTGTATAACAGTGGTTTGTTCTGGAGACAATCCAACACTAATATTGCTGAAGGGGGCTAATAATATTGGCGATTGCACATTATTGTGCCATGTGTATGATAGAGCCCAGAGACTTGACTGAAGTAAAAAGAAACTGAAAAGGTTTTAAATATATGTCTTCGCAAACGTTTCAGAAATCCTGTGTTTTTTCAGTATAAAATGAACTAATAAACCACCAACTAAATCTATTAATAAACCCTTTAACCAGAATTGTGCTGCTATATATGTCAGTCAATGCATCTCCTGACATTATTGAGAGTGTTACCTGAAATTACACGGGAGTTCTCTTTCACACAAAAAGGCTGGTGATAAGAAAATAACATCACATCTATAATGCAAATCCAGGGTGTGAAATTAAACCGCTCCTGGATATCTACAGACACCGTGACGGCCGGGAAGGTGGAGCAAAACACATTCAATACAAAGGGAAAGTTCAGCAAGTATGAAAGCCTTATCACAGTTTATGCTGTTCTTCAGGGCAGCGTGAACATTCATGTAAATGTCTGCTTTTGTGTGCGATAGTTAACATAAGAGTGAGTCAAGTTTCTTTGTACTGTCTCTTTAATAAATTAATTTGATGCATCGGTTCTTTATCTAAACCTGACCAATCAGATGGGGCCTTAGTATCTTTAACCCCGCCTCTCCATTAGCTGCAGTTCTGCTATTGGCAAGAGCTGAAAATAAACACTAGTGGGTGGAGTCTAGACCAGAGAGGAAAATGACAACAGCCAATCAGAGTCAGAATATCTGCATATCAGGTTTACACTCATTCAGAGTGTTTTACAGACTAAATGCTTGCAGTTTTTTAATCTGAACTACAAATAATTAGATATTAAGAACATCTTTACCTGTTTATTTCAGTATTATTAAATATATAAATGATTTAGCTCATAAAATTATTTGTTTTTTGTAGGGAAATGGTAGGAAGTTATCTCAATACTCCTGTTTTTCCCAGCCTGAGTGTAAAAGGCAGACGGCAGCAGTAAAGCAGGTCACGTGGAGACTGGTGGTGGTGGTGTGCTCATGTGAGTCATTATGAATGAAAAGATTCCCCGACCGAGCGACTCTATGTTTAACCTTTACCACTTCTCCCATGCGCCGGGGTTTTCGCAGGGCTCGCAACCAAACACAAGAAACGTCTTCAGGTTTCAGTGCAACTGAGGAAAAGGCAATAAAGCAGAAATAAGCACAGAAATCAGTCCCAAATCCTCTAAACGCCCTGAATCCCGGCCAAGATTCCTGGGATTCTGCACCTCCCACGAGGCTTTTGTCCGTTTTTAGACTTGACACTGGATTATAAGGCGAGACACGGCAGGAAAACACTGATGTAAAATATAGTGATAACCATGCACGTGTGCATTTAAGACTTTCCTCTTCAGTTAGACACATCCACATGTGCATTTTATTAGTGTTTCTTTGGTCTGTATCTAGTATAACACCAACTAATAAATAATCAACTAAATCTATTAATAAATGAGGTGCTTATTGTTATATTTGTCAGTCAGTGCATTATCTGATGGTTATTGTGTGTTGTTTCCTGAAATCATTCATACCCACCAAAGAAATTCAGTGGTTTAATGAAAAGAAAACATCCAAAAGCACAGTTTTAAGTGTTTCCTTTGTTGCTATTCCAGCATATGTTTTACACAGCGGATGCCTTTCCAGCTGCAACCCATCACTGGGAAACACCCATACACACTCATTCACACATACTCTACAGCCAGTTTAGTTGATCAGTTCCCCTATAGCGCATGTGTTTGGACTGTGGGGGAAATCGGAGCACCCGGAGGAAACCACTGAGCCACCGTGCCGCCAGGTTTCTCTTTTATTCTCTGCTTTTATTTATTGATTATATTTACTCTTTATTTTATTTGCTTTATGCTTTATTTACACTGTACAGAAGTGCTGGGTTCCACACAATAGATTTGAGTTGGGACAACATTAAGAGGATTGAAAATAAAACAATTCAGTTTCCCCAAAAACATATGAATTGTGTGCTTCAGCAACTTCTTTGAGTGTGTGCAACATTCAGCTTCACACATACGCCCGAATTATTCGCCCTTCTATGAATCTTATTTTAATCTTTCTTCCAATATTCCCCAGATGATGTTGAACAGATTCAGGAATTGTTCACAGTATTTCCTCTAATATTTGTTCTTCTGCTGAAAGTCTTATTAGTTTTATTTGGGCTAGAATAAAAGCAGTTTTTAATAGTTTTAAAGCCATTTTAAGGTCAATATTATTAGCCCCTTCAGCAATATTAGTGTTGGATTGTCTCCAGAACAAACCACTGTTATACAATGACTTGCCTAATTACCCTAACTTTACCCTAATTACCCTAGTGAAGCCTTTAAATGTCACTTTAAGCTGAACACTAGTGTCTTGAAGAATATCTAGTCTAATATTATGTGCTGTCATCATGGAGAAGAGAAAATACATCAGTTATTAGAGATGAGTTATTAACACTATTATGAGCAGAAATCTGCTAAAGTAAAATAAGAAATAATAAGAAATAATAAGACTTCAACTGCAAATCTAATTCACAACATTGGATTTAAACAATGTGTGTGTGCGTGTGTGTCATGTGTGTGTGTGTGTGTGTGTGTGTGTGTGTGTGTGTGTGGTTGTGAAGTGTGTAACACCACTCCACCCTAATAATCCCTACTCTCTCTCTCTCTCTCTCTCTCTCTCTCTCTCTCTCTCTCTCTCTCTCTCCCTCCCTCTCTCTCTCTCTCTCTCTCTCTCTCTCTCTCTCTCCCTCCCTCTCTCTCTCTCTCTCTCTCTCTCTCTCTCTCTCTCTCCCTCCCTCTCTCTCTCTCTCTCTCTCTCTCTCTCTCTCTCCCTCCCTCTCTCTCTCTCTCTCTCTCTCTCTCTCTCTCTCCCTCCCTCTCTCTCTCTCTCTCTCTCTCTCTCTCTCTCTCTCTCTCTCTCTCTCTCTCTCTCTCTCTCTCTCTCTCTCTCTCTCTCTCTCTCTCTCTCTCTCTCTCTCTCTCTCTCTCTCTCCACGCCCTGCTCTTTTCTTCCTGCAGCTCCATCTGTTTTTCCTCTGTTTTTTCTCCCTCTTGGCCTCGCTGCCCTCCGTCTCTCTCCTGATCCGCCATTCCTTACATTCCTGCAGGATTCTTGAGGGACAGACCCTTCTGGAAAACCAGGACACCCCATTCACACACACACACACACACACACACACACACACACACACACACACACACACACACACACACACACACACACACACACACACACACCCACACACACACACAGCACACACCACACACACACACACACACACACACACACACACACACACACACACACACACACACACACACACACACACACACACACCACACACACACACACACACACACAAAGTCAAATTTGAAACTTGCTTTATTGCATGACAAATGTTACATATGTATTGCCAAAGCATTTGGGATGTTTACATTAAACAGAGAGTGTGCGTGCGTGCGTGCGTGCGTGCGTGCGTGCGTGCGTGCGTGCGTGCGTGTGTGTGTGCTCTATGTGTTGTTAGTAAGTGATAGCCAGTTTAGTCTCTATCAGCTTTGTGTTTTGACTGTTTGTCTCCATCTAGTGTCTGAATAATGCGTAGGTTAGTGTATACTCCATCATTTTCATTCTGCTTTGTGTTTAATTAAGGAATTAATGAACTATTACGCCTCAGAACAATGTCGTGTGTCTAAATGTAATGTTTTGTGGCAAGTACCAACGTAATAAGCTGGATAAAGTATATCCAGGACAATTGTTATCGCAGAATAAACTCTTCAGTCTTGTGTAACCAAACCACTGAGTTAAAAAAGTGTCATTTAAATTTAATTGAAGACATCAACCTATTGATGGGCATCACGGTGGCACAGTGGGTAGCACAGTCACCTCACAGCAAGAAGGTCTCTGGTTCGAGCCTCGGCTGGGTCAGTTGGTGTTTCTGTGTGGAGTTTGCATGTTCTCCCCGTGTTGGTGTGGGTTTCCTCCGGGTGCTCCGGTTTCCTCCACAGTCCAAACACATGCGCTATAGGGGAATTGATCAACTAAATTGGCTGTAGTGTATGAGTGTGTGTGTGTATGGGTGTTTCCCAGTACTGGGTTGCGGCTGGAAGGGCATCCGCTGCGTAAAACATATGCTGGAATAGTTGGCGGTTCATTCCACTGTGGCAACCCCTGATTAATAAAGGGACTAAGCCGAAAAATAATGAATGACTGAACATTTGCCTGGTAATACATTATTTGTGTGTCTCAGATGCTAAAGCACAGTCAGACGAATGCAGGAGCTACACTAACAGAACTCTGAAGCGTCTGCCAGACACATAAATACAGATTGGCATCATCGGTTTAGGATATTAAATGCTGTGCACAGGCAGAATAAAGGCCAAAGAGAGGTTGAGAGTTGAAGTAGCTGCTGACATTTGCACACAGCAAACCGCAGGCCTGTGCATGACCGTCTGTCCAAATGCCACAGAGAATCTGATTAAAGCTTATCAATGGCTGCTATTATAACTGCGGCCTTCCCAATCAAACCTGCCACATTAGCGGAGAAACACTGCCATGCCTTCATTGTGTGTGTGTGTGTGTGTGTGTGTGTGTGTGTGTGTGTGTGTGTGTGTGTGTGTGTGTGTGTGTGTGTGTGTGTGTGTGTGTGTGGGTGGGGGGGGGTTATTTTAGAGGAAGGTAGAGTAGCTGAGATTGAAAGAGCACATTGAGGCCAGAGATGTAATCAAATCTGCTTGATTCATATGACTAGTTTGCTGGCATTCCCAGCCATCGCTTTCCCAATACTGGACTGCCTGTGAGAAAGAGACCAAAAACACAAACCTTGTTTCTCGCTGATAATAACGTCAGAATCACGACTGTGTGCATGGAGTTGAGATTGGAAATAATGTCACACTGACTACTGTAGAAATAAATATTTATTTAATCTAGTTTCAAATTAACAGTCATATACAGTTGACAATTTTGACAATCTACCACATTTGCATGACTTGTTTAACACTACATCTCCTAAAACATATATAACACACAGGACAACTCTGCCCAAATCAGACTCTTATAGACTCCTATAGACTCCTGTAGACTCTTGCAGACTCCTGTAAACTCCTGTAGACTCTTGCAGACTCCTGTAGACTCCTGTAGACTCTTGCAGACTCCTGTAGACTCTTGTAAACTCTTACAGACTCCTGTAGACTCTTGTAAACTCTTGCAGACTCCTGTAGACTCCTGTAGACTCTTGCAGACTCTTGCAGACTCCTGTAGACTCCTGCAGACTCTTGCAGACTCCTGTAGACTCCTGTAGACTCTTGTAAACTCTTACAGACTCCTGTAGACTCTTGCAGACTCCTGTAGACTCATGTAGACTCTAGCACACTTCTGTAGACTCATGTAGACTCTTGCAGACTCCTGTAGACTCTTGTAAACTCTTACAGACTCCTGTAGACTCTTGTAAACTCTTACAGACTCCTGTAGACTCTTGTAAACTCTTACAGACTCCTGTAGACTCTTGCAGACTCCTGTAGACTCTTGCAGACTCCTGTAGACTCCTGTAGACTCCTGTAGACTCTTGTAAACTCTTACAGACTCCTGTAGACTCTTGCAGACTCCTGTAGACTCCTGTAGACTCTTGCAGACTCCTGTAGACTCTTGTAAACTCTTACAGACTCCTGTAGACTCTTGCAGACTCCTGTAGACTCTTGTAAACTCTTACAGACTCCTGTAGACTCTTGTAAACTCTTACAGACTCCTGTAGACTCTTGTAAACTCTTACAGACTCCTGTAGACTCTTGCAGACTCCTGTAGACTCTTGTAAACTCTTACAGACTCCTGTAGACTCTTGCAGACTCCTGTAGACTCTTGTAGACTCTAGCACACTTCTGTAGACTCTTGCAGACTCCTGTAGACTCCTGTAGACTCTTGCAGACTCCTGTAGACTCCTGTAGACTCTTGTAGACTCTAGCACACTTCTGTAGACTCTTGCAGACTCCTGTAGACTCCTGTAGACTCTTGCAGACTCTTGCAGACTCCTGTAGACTCTTGTAAACTCCTACAGACTCCTGTAGACTCTTGCAGACTCCTGTAGACTCTTGTAGACTCTAGCACACTTCTGTTGACTCCTGTAGACTCTTGCAGACTCCTGTAGACTCTTGTAAACTCTTACAGACTCCTGTAGACTCTTGTAAACTCTTACAGACTCCTGTAGACTCTTGCAGACTCCTGTAGACTCTTGTAAACTCTTACAGACTCCTGTAGACTCTTATAGACTCCTGTAGACTCTTATAGACTCCTGTAGACTCCTGTAAACTCTTGCAGACTCCTGTAAACTCTTTTAGACTCTAGCACACTTCTGTAGACTCTTGCAGACTCTTGAAGACTATTTCAGACTCTTGCAGACACCTGTAGACTCTTGTAGACTCTTGCATACTCTTGTAGAATCTTGTAAACTCTTGTAGACTCTTGCAGACTCCTGTAGACTCTAGCAGACTTGTTTAGACTCTTTCAGACCCTTGCAGACTGGTGTTGATTATTGTAGACTCTTTCAGACTCCTGTAGACTCCTGTAGACTCTTGCAGACTCTTGTACATTTTTGTAGACTCTTTCAGACTCTTGCAGACTCCTGGGAATTTACCCAATTTCCCTATAGCACATGTGTTTGGACTGTGGGGGAAACCGGAGCAGCTGGAGGAAACCCACGCCAACACGGAGAGAACATGCAAACTCCACACAGAAACACCAACTGACCCAGCCGAGACTCAAACCAGAGACCTTCTTGCTGTGAGGCAACAGTGCTAACCACTGAGGCACCATATAAAATCCAATTTGTACATTTAAAGCACAATACCTACAATACAATTTCATGAATTCACAAATCATAAATATTTTCAACAAGCGAACTGAATGTGTGTATTTTATAATTTGTGTGTTTTGAACTTACGAATTGGATTGTGTAAATGTGATTTGTGTTGTAGATATATGAATTTTATTTTGTAAATGTATTATTTTTGAGATTTTATTATTGGTGCAGCCCTAGTGTGCATCTTTACAGTGGATGAATGTGTGTTACTGCCGTTTTCTTCACCTAGACAGGATGTGACATCAGTCAGATGGGAGGAAGTGCACTTAATTAAATCGCCTCATTCTGTCCTTTTTGTGTTCACTAAACTGTTTTCTCCAAAATGTGAAGCACGAGCGCTGCGTCCCGTGCGAATCTGAACTGACATTTATGGTTGACGTTTGATTATTTGGCTAAAGGGAAGCACCGTGTTTGTGATTAACCATAATCGTATAGTGTGTTTTAGTGCAGGAAGCTAAAGACATGTCTTGTGTACTAACAAGGGCTGTAAAGAGGATCTCATTAGTGTGAAACGCTTCTGTTTGTCAGCTAGAAGATAACAACAAGTGAATAATGCCTTAGAACACACCTAAGCCGTTTCTAGGGTAAAAATGCTTTTCTTGGAGTTTAGAGAACTTAGAGTTTTAGTCCTGTTTCCTGTCCAAATATCTACAAATTATTAAACCAAGAAGCATTTTATAGATAAATATAGTGTTGTTTTCAGAAATAATGAGTCAAAATGAAGAGAGTTTCTCAATAAAACAAGCAGAAGAATCTGACAATAAGGGAAGGGAATAATCTAGCTTTTCCTTTTGACATAAGATCATTATGTTTCTATATGTTGACATATCATTATGTTTAATGCTAATCAGACGTCTATACATCTGTCAAGCTCAAAACTACCATTCAAGAGATTTACAGACTTGAGTTTTTATGGAAAATAATGCACAAATCAAACTATTTTCCCTCTGAACACTCTGAATGCGAGTAAATGTCATAATCTGTTTCAAAAATTGTGAAGTAGCCTAACAGTGATTGAATAAAACAATAAATATTATAACATTATTATAGTATTTTATAGTTCATCTCCCTGGGCGATGCAGTGGCGCAGTAGGTAGTGCTGTCGCCTCACAGCAAGAAGGTCACTGGTTCGAGCCTGTGTAAAACATGTGCTGGATAAGTTGGCGGTCCATTCCGCTGTGGCGACCCCAGATTAATAATGGGACTAAGCCGGAAAAAAAATGAATGAATGAATGAATGAGTTCATCTCTCCGTGCCGTGTTGGCGTGGGTTTCCTCCGGGTGCTCCGGTTTCCCCCTCAGTCCAAACACATGCACTATAGGGGAATTGATGAACTTCTACCGTAGTGTGTGTGTGTGTGTGTGTGTGTGTGTGTGTGTGTGTGTGTGTGTGTGTGTGTGTGTGTGTGTGTGTATCACAGACATGTACGTATCACAGACATGTGTAATATATTACATTTATGGTTTTATAGTAAATATAAACACTGAAGCAGTAACTGAAGCAGATATACAGCAGGAAAGTGTGAAACCCCTTGCTAAAGTATTTAAAGGATTATGAAAGATTGCTGAAGATATTTTGTATTATATTGCAAGATTGTGCATGTTTTGTATTGTAATGCAGCAGCTAAAGTGCATCAGGTGCTTATACATCAGAATAACGGTGGGAATAAAATGTTCACAGTGTAGCGTGTGGTATTTCCTCGAGCTAAACAGATGATTCAGGTTATCACAAACATTCAACACAAGACAAATTCAACACTCACAGATATACCACAGTAAAAATACTGTGTATACTTTAAAACAACTAAATAAGACTGTTGTTTTATTTTATTACAGCTAAAATGTCAAGTCTTTCTCAAAGTATAATTCTACTTTGGTTCAAACTATAAAAATGAATTAAATCTAAATCTAAATGATTTGTTGTGGTGTAAATAACCATAACACTAGTAAAACTATTGTTTACTATAAAGACAACATAAGCAGTGCTCATAATAAGGAGACAGTCAGGACAGTGGATGGATTTGTTACTTGCGTGATCTGTTACATATTAAATTTAG
This sequence comes from Danio kyathit, assembly GCA_903798195.1. Classification (NCBI taxonomy): domain Eukaryota; kingdom Metazoa; phylum Chordata; class Actinopteri; order Cypriniformes; family Danionidae; genus Danio; species Danio kyathit. The sequence goes on along the minus strand of LR812541.1, from coordinate 181,623 downwards.
CTGAGAAATCAAACACAAAAGTCTTTATTGTGTAGAGCAGTGTTTCTCAACCACGCTCCTGGAGGAGCACCAGCCCTGCACATGCTCCATGTCTCTTCAACCAAACACACCTGATTCAGCTCATCAGCTCATTAGCAGAGACTGAAAGACCTGTGATGGGCGTGACAGACCAAGGAGACCTCCAAAACATGTAGTGTAGATGGGCCTCATGGAATGTGGTTGAGACCACTGGTGTAGAGTGTTTTAGATAGAAATATTTGATTTACAGTTTATTTTTACACAAAATGCAATCTAATACAGCTACTAACTTTGGTCAGACATGGATTTTTATTATGGGCAAACTGTCTATTTTTACTCTTCGGTCAGAGTATACTTTTGGACCAACTTTAAGAAATGACTGTCCAAATTGATCAGTTTCCCATCATCACCATGGACCAACATTTGCATTAATAACCTGGACCACAACATCAGTCATAAGTGTACATTTATGGAAAATAAGACTCATCTGCTGAATAAATGCACGTAAGCTTTCCATTGATGCATACGTTATTAAGATCAGACAATATCTGGCCCAGATACAACTGTTTTAAAGCACACCCGTTATGCAGAAACCCCCAGTGTGTGTGTGTGTGTGTGTGTGTGTGTGTGTGTCAGCAGTGTGTGAGTATCTCCTCTAATGGTGAACATGAATGAATTGTGTTTGTTCTGTTCAGACTTGATGCAGAAACACTTTGATTGACATTCTCCCTTTGTACGTGTCATCAGAGGGGGAAAGCCCCGCCCACTAGTGCCCATCATCTCTCCATCTCATTAGCATAAACAGCAGCCCTGAGTGAGAAGCAGCCGTCTGTCCATTAGCCATTAGAGTGTTTGAGCTGCTGAAGATAATGTCAGCAGAAGGGGAAAGTGTATTCCCTCATTGAGTGAATTAAATTAAATTAATTAAAATAAATCAGTAACTCGCATTACCTTTGATTAAAAAGTAACTCAAATATTATTACCTAATTTTTAAAAGTAATGCGTTACTTGTTGCTTAGAAAACTAAATTATTGCGTAACTTGTGTTATCCACAACACTGCTCAGGATTGCACAATGAGTACATGGACACCAGTAATCTGATTTTAATCCGTTTAAGACAATACTCTAATTAAGAGTCTCCATGTAAACACAGATGTTTGATTAATTTAATCTGATTAAGATCATAATGGCACTAAGCAGAAGTGAATTCAGACATGTGGAGTATGCTGATTTGAGTGGCATTATTGGAGTGCAATACAGACATGTGAACACCTCAATCAAACTATTACCATCATCTAGGACTTTTCACTAGATTTCATGACAGCGTAGTCTACAGCAGGGATATTCAATCAGTTTGTCATGGGGGCCAGTTCATAAAGAGCATCCCAAATGAGGGGCCAGAGAGATATGACTAGGGCCAGACAGAATCTGCAGACATTTTTTGCTATTTCTGCAGAGAATTTTGGTAAAAATCTGCAAATTTCTGCGGAATTATTTTAGGAGTATCATAACAAGAACCTTAATATGTGAAATAAAAAATAATATCTTTTAACTTTTATTTAATGTTTAAAATGCAAATCCAATTAGATTAACTGTAAATATTTAACTGTAAGTAAATAAACAGAATTGATGATGGGCTAAAAATCTGCGGAAATCTGCGTGCGCAGATTCCGTGTGGGCCTAGATATGACTTGCATTATAAGTGATGACACAACAGCATATAAGAGCCCATATGCTGTATTTGTGCTCCTTAACACAGCCACGTTGTACTTTTCTACATTAAAATGTTAATATATTATATTCTATTAAATGTTCCTGAATGAAAGTGAAAGTGCCAAACTGCAGTTAAAGTCCACAAATTAAGAATGAAACACCCGAAATGACATGAAGGGAATGTGGATAGTGCCGTGACCCAATGATGTTAATGGATCTGTGTGTGCTGTAACATGTGAAACGGGATCATGAAGGGAACATTCAAACAGCAGCTCATGTAAACACCTCCATCATATTATTATTCAGATTAAGGCTCATCATTCATTACTGATGTCCATGTAAACGCAGTCACTGTTGTCCCAAGCGCATTCATAAATAAGTGTCTGGTGCCTGCGGAGAGGACAACCAAACTCTTCAGTGGATGCCTGAAGCTGTTCACCAGCGCACATCATCTTTTGCTGAATGTCCAGCTTAGAAACACACGACACAATTAGTTTCAAATGATAAGCCTAACCAAATTAAAGAGTTAATAATTAGCTAGCTGTATTTAACTCTATTTAACGGTTAATTAACCAGCAGTTCATTTCTGCCTCAGGTCACCTCTATAACGTCTGCTTCATGTATTAAACTAAACACTTGTGAACTTCACTTGACCATATTTATCAATCTCTGCCTTCAACAGACTATAATGGATGCTGAAAGACTAAACAGGATAAAAGTGAAGCGTGTGTGTGTGTGTGTGTGTGTGTGTGTGTGTGTGTGTGTTGCCTCTTCCCCTGCTGTGCTGTCAGATCGCGGTCTTGTTATTTTCAGCTTTTGCCGGATATGATTCAGACCGAAGGACTGTGTAATTATAAAACACACACTCGTACACACACACACACACATCTCTCTCTCACACACACAGACACACACGTACTGAGGGTTTCTGGTAAGACTGTTGGGATCCCCCGGTTGGAGGAGCATTAGGTGCTGCAAAACACTGCTTTAGTTTCAGTATGTGCAGTGTGTGTGTGTGTGTGTGTGTGTGTGCGCGTGCGCCGTGTGTGTGTGTGTGTGTGTGTGAACTGGGCTCTTTTGTTTGTCTCCTCTGCCCTAGAAATGCTAGAAGAGTTTAAATAGCGTTGTGAACACGTGCTGAACCTGCTCCACCACACTGCAGGAATGGAGAAGTGCTCTTTTCATGAACGCGTGTTCAGTGTGTGTACTTCTTTATTATAATAAACTGTTTTTAAAACATCATCTACTGCAACAAGCTCATACAGACAGCAGCAGCAGCAGCCCCAGAGGTGCGCAACAACCTGCGGATTTACACTGATTTTAGCCCATCATTGAGTGTGTTTTACTGCTGTAAATGTGTGTAAAATATATATATATATATTTATTTATTCTGTAAAATTTGCATATAACTAATATGCAAATGAGGATATGACTTGATTACAACACAGTTTGTACAGTAATGTTTTCAGTCTTTTAGTATAGATATTATGTGAGAGACTTGATTTGTGTACCAACAAAGTGGATCTGATTAATTGTCAACTTTGAAAAAGCTAAAAAGTCATTATGTTTTATCTTTAATGCGGGGTTTAACCCCAGTAGTGTGTGTGTGTGTGTGTGTGTGTGTGTGTGTGTGTGTGTCAGCAGTGTGTGAGTATCTCCTCTAATGGTGAACATGAATGAATTGTGTTTGTTCTAATCAGACTTGATGCAGAAACACTTTGATTGACATTCTCCCTTTGTACGTGTCATCAGAGGGGGAAAGCCCCGCCCACTAGTCTCCCTCATTAGCATAAACAGCAGCCCTGAGTGAGAAGCAGCCGTCTGTCCGTTAGCCATTAGAGTTTTTAATATGACACTATGGTGATGCACAGTTGTCTTTAGCTCCGCCCTCTTCTGAAAAGAGCACAATCTCATTTGCATTTAAAGCGACAGTCACCAAAACGCCACAGAAGGGGCAGAATAGGTCCACTTTAAGTGTTTGGCTACTATACTCTCAAAATGATTCCACATAAATCTGCAGTTTTTTTAAATGCAAAATTCTGCACAGAAATAGCAGAAACAGTCTAATCTGTTCCTTGTAATGACCACAGAAAGCAGGCGTTTAGATCAGTTATGAGCCTCAGCCAGCGCTGAGAGTCAAGAGGAAATCAGACACCCACTGGAGACCGTCAGTGTGTGTCCTTGTTTCTGAGAAACAGGTCAGGTAGTGGTTTCAGAGCGCGTGTGCGGCGCGCGAAGGCTGACCGGTTCTGTTTTACCAAGAAACACCTAAAGAAAAAAAGCATGCATTGAAAGTACATGTGCATGAGCACATATCCACAGGGTTCTGCGTCATGCAGCTGCCGTATATGCACGATGTGCGTTTTATCTGTGGTGGAAATCACTGAAGGGTTTCTTGGTAGCTGCTGATGAGGATGAGCTGAGTTCACAGAAAGATCAGATTCAAGTCAATATAAACATGTCATGTCATCTTCATTTGTGTAGCGCTTTCAGTCTGTACTGCAGAGAGTGTCAAAGCAGATTCACATTCAGTAGATAGGTGTTAGAATAATTCACAGACTATAACTGCAGTTAAAGTTATTGTTTTTTTATTATTTCCTCATTTATTTACAAATCGCATTAATAAATTGCTCACAGTGAAAGCTCACTTTCATGCAAAACATGTAATTACTGTTTTAACAACTGTAAAATAATTCAAGAAAGTGCACGTGTATGACTATAATATAAATACTGCACACAGAAATATATGTTGTAGAGTAAATAAAATTAATAATATATCAGATGTAAATATTATGAGTTACATAATGCATTTATTTATTTAGAAAACTGTCATTTACTCCTGCGATAGCAAAGCTGAACTCTCTATTACATTACTATTATCAATTAATATTGGTGCTTAGGTATGGGTGGTTTTCATGAGGTCATCGACGCGCGAAATTCAGATGGAGGGCAGGATCGCTATCAGCACTTCAGAATGTTTCTGCTTTATGTTGTTTATAATTGTTTAAATCGGCCAAAATAAGAAATGCAGAACAGCTTTAATAGAACGCCAAAAGTTTTCACTCATACAGAGGGGAAAGTTCAAGAAACTGGCTGAAAACGGAAGAAAAGGCGGCGTGTAATGAACATTTATTTAACACATCCATGTGCACAAACTTTTTTTGAACTCGATAATTCGGTTGACGGCACCAATAAAGATTATATACAGGCCTAACTATCTGTATGAATATGTTAATGTGTTATATAAAAATCAGATACAAACACCACCACACTTATACAACATCCAGGAGAAATAACACACCCTGCCATGTAATCGCTGTAATGAAAGCTCTGTCTTGTTTTGCAATAATCCAAGTCTTTACTGGTGTTTCGGCAGAATAAACAACATTAACCTCTATATGCGCAGCAGTGGTGAACGTTTGTTGATGGTAAGTTCATCCACAGAACACAAAAGAAAACGGACGATTATTATTGTGCAGCACTTTCCCCTTACATAAATAAATAAATAAATAAATAAATAAATAAATAAATAAATAAATAAATAAATAAATAAAAATCTAGACTATGTGTCCACACTTCTGTATGCTTCCATCTGTTATTTGGTGATGTCTGGAAGATATCCGCATGGTGAAAACTACAGTAGTTTATAATAAACATGTTTTGAAGCACACAGTAAAGTGTATAATGTGTACAACTCTTTGCTAATGAATGCTACAGAATACTGTACTATAGTAAACTGATCAACTGTAATAAATACTGTAATGTTAGTGTAAACTGTGGTGCATTGTGATGGTGTATAATTACAGCATAGGAAAACTGAAGCCTATTGAATAATTTGTTTATTACTACAGTTGTGTCGTACTACAGAAACAATATAATTACTACGACAGTTTAATCTAAGTGATTATCGATAGTGCTTATAAACACTAGCGTAATAGCTAATACAGTATGTACCGCCTTGAGGACAGGCAAATATATTTTAGTTCAGTAGTAAACTCGGCCCTCTTCATGATATCAGGATCATGCCCAGCTTATGTGCTTATTTTCTCTTTATATCACCTTTGATATAGGGTATAAATCACTAAAATAAGACTTTCCTCTGAGTCTCCTATTCAGTGTTTTACTTCCTGCTCTCCATCTGAATTTCGCGCCTCACCAGAACCACGTAATTAAAAACAACCTATTCATATACATTCTTACTGTGTTTCTGACAATATAATGTTTATTAATACATGTACAATGGAGATATTAGTTTTGAAATAAAAAAACCTTTGTAATTATTTTAAGGTTATGATTATGATCAAGTTACAGAATTAAATTGAATACACACGTGATTATATTTTCAAATAAAATTTCTGCCAATCGGAACTTTCTTTATGAATAATAATAAAATAATAATAATGTATTAAATGATTGACCATATATTATTATAATAATCATATTTAATTGTTTAATTATTATTTTTGTACATTTATATCAACAGCAGCACCTGCTACTGAAATAAGCAGTAGTCAAAGTGATGAGTTGGTACAGAATATTAATAGAAGATATTAGTTTTGGAAATAAAATTAATCAAATATAATTTACACATGAACTGACAAATTTTAGCTTTCTTTAGGAATAATAATAATAATAATAATAATAATAATAATAATAATAATAATAATAATAATAATAATAATAATAATAATTATTATTATTATTATAAATTGTATTATATTATTATTATTATTATTATTATTATTATTATTATTATTATTATTATTATTATTATTATTATTATTATATTATTATTATATTATTATTATTATTATTATTATTATTATTATTTATTATTATTATTATTAATTTTATGAATATTATTATAATAATATTATTATTATTATTATTATTATTTATTATTATTATTATTATTATTATTATTATTAATATTATTATTATTATTATTATTATTAATATTAATATTATTATTATTATTGTTGTTATTATTTTATTGATATTCTTCTTATTATTATTATTAATTTTATTATTATTATTATTAATTTATCATAATTATTATTATATTATTATTATTAATAATAATTTTATTGTTATTATTATTATTATTATTATATTATTATTATTATTACTTTTATAATTATTATTGTTATTATTATTATTATATTATTATTATTATTTATTTTATTATTATTATTAATTTATTGTTATTATTATTATTATTATTATTATTATTAATAATTTTATTATTATTATTATTATTAATTTTGTTATTATTATTATTATTATTATTATTGTTATTAATTTTATTGATATTCTTCTTCTTATTATTATTATTATTATTAATTTTATTATTATTATTATTATTATTATTATTATTATTATTATTATTTTATCATAATTATTATTATATTATTATTATTAATAATAATTTTATTGTTATTATTATTATTGTATTATTATTATTATTACTTTTATAATTATTATTATTGTTATTATTATTATTATTATATTATTATTTATTTTATTATTATTATAATTTATTGTTATTATTATTATTAATAATTTTATTATTATTATTATTATTAATTTTGTTATTATTATTATTATTATTGTTGTTTTATTATTATTAATTTTATTATTATTAATTTTATTATTATTATTATTGTTGTTGTTAATATTATTATTATTATATTAATATTATTATTATTATTATTATTATTATTATTATTAATTTTATTATTATTATTATTATTATTATTATTAATATTATTATTGTTAATATTATTATTATTAATTTTATTATCATTATTATTATTATTATTTTATTAGTATTATTAATTTTATTATTATTATTATTATTATTATTATTATTATTATTATTATATTTTACATTAACATCAAGACTGAAAACACCTCTGTTTAGCTGTGCCTTTACTGAATGAGCACTGTGTTACGGCCCACAGATCACTTTCTTTTCTTTTTCCATTCCTTTATAACCAGTTTAACACATTTTAATCTGTTTTTAATCACTGTTATTATTTGTTTTTATTTTCTTATTCTTGTTTCTTTTATTCTTGTTTATGATTTGCCACTGTGTATGAAATGTGCTGTAGAAATAAACTTGCCTTGCCTAATAATAATAATAATAAAAAATGAATAATAATTTTATCTATTATTTTAAATATTATTATATTTAATATTCATTAGTTTTGCACATCGACATCAGCACCGGCTGCTGAAGTAAGCAAGGGTTGTAAGTAAGTGATTTGTTACAGAACTTTCAAGTACACTAGAGTGCAGTGTGGATGCTTCTGCAGCCTCAGCCAATGAAATAACAGAGCAGGAAACAATGGACATGCAGGCGTGCTATGTCACACGCTATTTTTGGAGAACTCCACCCACATTTCTATTTTCGTCCGCCTCGGGGGGGCGGGGCTTAGCCAGATACTTGTAATAACTCACTTTCTCCCTCTCGCACCACTGGCGAACATCGCTGCGGCTCTTTTTTAATGGATGTCAGGCTACAAACTGAGGATTAGGACCAGATTTAGCAGAGGAAGCGTTTGGACATTTTAAAGCAGCGTGTGCAAAAAAAGAAAGCAGTTTGAAAGAAGGGAATAGCGACCTGTTGCATGCTTTTATCCTTCACACAAGGTACTGACGGTCTCTCGTATTATAAACTGCTGGTGTGCTCTTTATAAGGAAGTCAGTTTGCTTGCTTGCTGTTTCCAGTGGAGTCTTCTTCACTATACTCTTGCTATTTGTTTTAATTCATTACTTTACAGTTAGTTTTCTTTATTATTATTACAGTCAATGAAAGCTCTTTCTCTTTTAATTACTGTTTTTATATGTTTGTGAAACAAATGCATAGGAGGACTGAGTTCAAACGAGACACTTAGTGGAAATAAAACACAAACAAACAGTCTTGAATAGCTGGTGAGAAACTCTGTAGTCCACTAGAACAGTCCGGAATAATAACTTGCAGACTTTCAGTTTGTGTTCAGTCTGACTCAGAACCGTGTGACTTTTTTAGGCTATTAAAAGCGGCAGTGATGGTTAAAACTGCTCTGCTTATGAGGTAAAGTTGGGTTTATATTCGCACATTCGTTCAGTGACAACTTGTGACACGCTCCCTAAAGTGTTTACCATGATACTTTCAATATTCGGTCAGGAATCTCAAGTAATATGACTTCAAAACAACATTAGCACTGTTTATTTGACTGGGAACACAACTAGTCAGTGCCTGATTTAATGTGATTTCACTATTTAGAATACTTTTCTGAAATTATATCTAAGATGTGTGAATATAAAACCAACTTTACGTAAATACTTCTGAGTGATAACGACTTCACCATGGTAACCGAATTAACATAGCGAGCCTGTAGTCAGCCGCTAACCCTTGAGGTAAGAACTTTTTTAAGCGGCACATTCGTGTTTTGTTGACAGTCTGTGTTGACAGCAGATCGCATTTTAACATGTACCTCGTTTACTGTGGTAAATCGTGTCACTGAGAGGCAGGAAACGCTTCTGAAACAACATCTCCGCTTTTCCTCCGCAGATGGAAGTAGCGCAGCGGGCCTGATCGTCGAGTCTGACCGAAGAAGGGACACTCACTACTGGGGAGTGCCAGGTATTTTGCCTTCATTTATTCAGCTGTAAACCGTGTGAGAAAACATCATTAGTTTCCTTCTATATGAGTCATTAAACAAGCTAACCCAATCTATTTCCGTTATGAACGTTCATGACGTTATTATGGTGATGATGTGTCCTCCAGAAGTGTCAACAGGTTCCCACAGATCATGGACATTTCTGGAGTATCGGGATATTTGTAAAGCAGTTGTAAAGTAGTTATTTTGTAAAGTTATCTATCTATCTATCTATCTATCTATCTATCTATCTATCTATCTATCTATCTATCTATCTATCTATCTATCTATCTATCTATCCTGCCAGTCTTGTTACTTTTATTTTGACAATTATGGTAACAATTCTGAGGTCAATATCATTAACCCCCTTAAGATTTTTTCCGCTGATGTACAGAAAAGAACACTGTTATCTAATGTGTTGTAAAACGGGCAGAATAGGTCTCCTTTAATGTGGTAACCCTTTGTTAAGCAACACTATATGTCATTGCATTCAGTAAAATGGCAAAGTGGCACCTGCAAGGAAATGCTGCAGGTTTTCACCGTTTTCTAGCAGGCAGGGTGATGTTTTTTGGGTGGATGTTGATGCCTGTTCTTGTCAAGCACACATAGGTGTTAAGCAGAGTAACCACAGCTGTAGACAACCACGGTAGCTATCACAAAACGACCAACAGCTATGTAGGTTTCACATTTGACAACTGATAGAGTTATGCATATTTACATCAGAACTCTACCTTTTGGCATGAATGTGTGTTAATATTATTGATAACACTTTCTATGAAGCATATGTTTAATGCATTGCAGTTTATGGCTATTCTTAATGCATGCATAAAGCCTTATATATGACCTTATAATATGTTTCATCAGTTCATTAATAATCAAAACAGAGGTTACAAGAATACATTTATTTTAATGCATTAATGCATGCATAACTGTTCATATTGCATATTTAAATGCAGTGCCAAGAGATGCAAGACAGGAAAATCTGAATATATGAAACTAGGATTAATATAATTTGGCAAATTTATGTTGGGCATTATTACTGTAATACTATTATTCATGTGTTAAGGCATTATAACAGATTAATGTGAGTAGCCGTGTAAGTAATTGTTTTATTATCACAGCTGAATGTATTTGTGCTGCTTCTGTCTTTATGAAATGTTAATAATTATAAAAATCACAAGAGCAGAATTTATATGAAATATAATTATTTAGTCAGACATTTTGATAATGAAAGTCCTGTGTTTTATCCAAATATATCTACTTTGAGTAGTCTGAAAGGGTGTTTAATCAGACCAGGTTTGGTCCGCTTAAAACAAACACTTCACCAATATTTAATAAATGAATGCTGTTTGTTTTACTCATTCACACATTTCATTAGCTCTTCATGAGTTGACAAACATTCATGCACATGTTTAAGTTTCAATACATGTCATGAAAGCCACTTTTTGTTTTGTTTTGTTACTTGTCAGTAAATGAAATAGTCATGTTTGGCCTGGAGCAAACATGAGAAGAGAGCCAGTGTACAAGTGTGAACACACCCTATATGATGTTTGTATGTTTTAGCTTAAATACAGCTGCTATAAACATTATTTATGCTATATGTGCTCCGGTCAGAGATTGTTCATGTAATTATCATCATATGCTGAAACTGATACGGTGTTGGTTTTGGATTGGCGGTGTAGAATAGATGTCGTTTGGCTTGCATTATTACTCCTGATTGCATCAGTTGTAACAGACCTTTCTTTTTCTAAGACGTCTGGATAACCTGCACTCCTCTCTAGTACACACAGATTAAATGACATTATTCATTGTGTACTTTATTGCAGTCAAGACAATGACTCATATTTACAGCATTAACTCTTCATTTTTAATACAAATTCTACAATATATATCTAAAATATTAATATATCTAAATATAATATATAATAATATATCTAAATATAATAAAATAAATACTTTAACTCAGCAAAGATTCATTAAATTGGTTTAAAGTGGCCATATAATTGCTGATTTCTGTTCTAAATGACTAAATGTTTTTAATAAAATTGAATAATTATAATTATCAGACTTAACGACTCTTTAAAAAAGTTTCCAAATCAATATCTAGCAGCAACATTAATAAAAATCTTGGTTCTACTGTATATCATCAAATTAGCATCTCTAAAGGATTTCTGAAGGATCAGGTTTGTTATTATTATTCATTCATTCATTCATTCATTTTCTTTTCGGCTTAGTCCCTTTATTAATTTGGGGTCGCCACAGCGGCATGAACCGCCAACTTATCCAGCACATGTTTTACGCAGCGGATGCCCTTTCAGCTGCAACCCATCTCTGGGAAACATCCACACACACTCATTCACACTCATACACTACAGACAATTTAGCCTACCCAATTCACCTGTACAGCATGTGTTTGGACTGTGGGGGAAACCGGAGCACCGGGAGGAAACCCACACAAACACAGGGAGAAACTCCACATAAACTCCACACAGAAACGCCATATAATTATTATTATTATTATTATTATTATTATTATATTATTATGGTTTACTGTATATTAGCAGTGTATTTTAGTGCCATATAAGGGTGTTGTGTTTTAGCCAATTACAGTCAGATCCATAATTACAACAGCATGTCAAATTCATCATTATTTTAACCCATACATCATCTGTGGGAAGGACAGTAAATCTCAACAGGACATGAGCATTAATTATTAATTAACTCTGCAAATGACTGAAATACACTGATATCGCTAACTAATAAATAATTCTGCTGCATGCCCTGTACAGGTTTTCTATTATATTGCGTTGTCTTGTTATTATATTGTAATTGTCGTGTCAGTCGTGACTCAGCGGATGCTAGTGTAAACAAACATAAGCGCTACAGATGCTCATTTATTTTAATAATGTATATGTGAACTACATTTAATAATTAAACATTTATTTTAAAATAATTATTTTATATAAAAACATATTTTTTACAATTTTAAATAACTAAAACAATGATTTGTTTTAAAATCATTTAATTGTAATAAATTCAATAACAGTATATTTTTGTTTGTATATTTCAGAATATTAGATTTAATAATAGAATCGTAAGTATATTATAGGAAATCGGCAGGTCACACTTACCAAAACATCAGAAATTGGAATTGGTAAATAAAATTGCAATTATTTAATAAAACAATAAACGCTTCTTACAAAGCAGTTTGGGTTTTGGTTTTCAGCCAAGTGCAACCAGAATACTGGGTTTTGGTTTTGGTTTCATCCCAAAATATGCATTTGGGTGCATCTCCAGCTACAGTATATGCACTCAACACAATGATGTTTGCTGCTTGTTCTAACCACTTATTACCGTAGTATCCTCCCATGCCTACACTGTAAAATATATCCGTATATTAGCAGTATTCTGTATTTTGTGATTTATTGTCCCTCATTTATTTCTGCTTTTGAGTCACATTATGGGATCTTGCTCTTTCTTCCTGCACCTTTTAGCCTTGAACAGCTGTAAAAGTGTGTTTTCTGCTCATGTGTAATAGTGTGCAGTGCTGTATAGTGTGTGTTGGTGTTGTATATTAGGAAACCTTGTAATAAACTGCAGCACATTCTCTGTTATTCTACACTCTTATTTCTATTATTATAACTATTATTTCAAACCTCTAAAATGTCAGTAAAAGTCACTTTGTTAAACTGTAGAGTTGAGTTTACAACATCAGAAGTGGACAGAGCAGAGATCAACATCAGAAACTGATCATTACCAGATATTTTTATACAGTGTACTTATTTAAAATGAGCTGAAACATCATAATTCTTGAGTTTTTTTGGGAATAAACCTTAAGAATGGTGTTTCAGCTCATTTTAAATAATTAGATTGAACAAACAGCAAAAGTCTTTTTCTTTAGTGAATCTACATCTACTATCTACAGTGTATGCAGTTGCTTTATAAATATATCTTGCAGCATTGGAGTGCTGTAGCTGGTGGATTCGTCTCGAGTTGCATGCTCCGCAGCAGGCCGAGCGTTTGCGGGAAAAACAACACGATGAGGTCACGGCCGGCGGCGCAGGCTATAGTTTCACCCGTGCTGTGAGAGGGATCCGACACCGCTCCCGCTCTTTTGTTTGGCTGTAACCGGGCCCCACGGACCGCTCGTGAAGACCACTGAACGCTCCGCTGTAGAAGTGCCGGCCTTTTGTCTCACACACAATTTATGTAGTCTGTGAGATCCGATATATAGTTTCGTCATAGTTTATAGTGCAGATGATATTGAGCAATGCCATGGAACTTGTGAGTCTAATCATATCTCATTCAGTCACTAAACCACAGTCTGTGTAAACTACCTCACAGTGAACTCCTCCCCAGCATTCTGAAGATACGAGCGGCTTGGACATTAAAATAGTGCAGCTCTAATCATAAATGCACAGAGAATGTGTATGTTAACATCATGTTGAAACATCTGTTTATATTTTCCAAAATAAATAAGTTCAGAGTTCTGGGCTCAGAAAAATATCAATCTGTAAACATCTTTTATATTTTAACTGAGGAAAATAAACATGCAAACAAGCTAAATAATGTGCCAATGGGGTGAGCAAAGTCAAAAGGAAAAACAGATTATTTTTCTTACCCCATTGGCAGATTATTTCTTGTTTTAAGGAAAAACTGACTTAATATTGGAATTTTATTTCTTAAAACAAGACAATGTGTGTTACTTGTCTGGAAAATTCTTCTTGATTTAAGAATTTGTAGATATTTGGACAAGAAATAAGACAAAAAATCTAAGTAAGAAAAGCATTTTTTGCAGTGTGTCGATTTTTCAAATTCACTAGGAAATCAGAATGATCTATTTTCTTATAATGTGTACTGCTGCGAGGGGGCGGGATTAACCTATCAATCACAGAAGATCCACCTACTGCAAACTACAACCATCCAATCACCTTCCTAATGATCAGAATCAACTTATAATGCCCGCTCACACCAAGCACGAAAACTATAACGATAACCGTAAAGATAAATATAAAGACATCGTGCTGAAAACCAGACCATGTCTATAACGATAGTGATGTTGAGAAACCACATCATGGAAATGATTTTACAGCTGATACATGATAAAACACTGACAGCCAATCAGAATATATTGAAATATAAAGGGCATTTCCTGCAATTTAAAGTTACAGACGATGGCATTGTGCTTAATGTTAAGCCCTCTTTTTAAAGATTATTTAACGATAAGTACTATCTTGAAAACAGTTGGTTATACAATGGGTGGAATGATTAAAAAATGTACATTGAGGCTATGCAGGCCAGGTCAGCACATAGTATAAAGAAACCCAGTGCTTCTGTATTTATGGCATCTTTGTGTTGCCCCCTTGACAATACTGCTGGAAAATAATTTGTGTTGCTTTTATTCCACTACACTGACGGAGATGGCTAATCAGTCATCTACTGGTGTAATGCAGAAAGAAAAGCATAAGCTAAACATAAACAGAAAGTTATTGTTTGCTGTTGAGGACACAAGTACAGTTATCATTACATTTAAGCTTGTAGTACTTGGTGTGAACGGCCTTAACACAATGTTCTTTGTAATTTGACAAGCTTCATAATTTCACTCTGATAAAAATACCAATAGGGAAGAAAAGGCTGTCGTAATGTCTATTTCCTGCAAACTTTACCAGGGAACTGTACGGCGCCCTCCACCCATACCCTACCAACATTTTCACTGCGTTGGCTAACCATTCCAGTGTATCCATATTTCCTTATGTCATTCCATATAATCTTCTTTATCTTTAATCAGTATCAGAACGTTCCTCTTACTCTCCAATGACATCTCTTTTCCAATCAGTGTGAGCTAGTGTGAGCTTACTCAGCAGGCACACATAAGACGTTAATATTAGGTTAGATTTAGGTCGTGACATCAGGTGACCAAAATTCAATGTCCAGCCAGTGTCTAAGGACAACGTAATCAAATGATGTTGATATTTGGTTGATTTTAGGTTGTGAACAAACGTCAAGCCAACATCTTAAACCAGCGTCATATTGACATCAGATACTGACATTTATTCGTCAGGTATGGCAACCAAAATCCAACGTCTGATAGACGTCATAGTGGTAACGTCCACACAACATCAAGCTGTAATATTATTAGACGTTGATATTTGGTTGATTTTAGGTTGGACGATGGACGTTGGGTTCTGACGTCAACCTGATTTTCATTTACAAACAAAATGCAATGTCCCCACGACATTGAGACACAACATCAATCTGACGTCATGTTGACGTCCTGTGCCTGCAGAGCATTGATCAAATCCATCAATCGCATGAGATCCACCAATAACAAACGACTACCAGACATTCATTTCATTCATAACAGAAATAAAGAGTCCCATCCTACATTTGTTCTTTGTTTGAGGAGCCATTTCTCTCAATATACCTCAGAGCAGTGGTTTTCTTGGGCTTTCTAAAGCCAAAAATATAGTTTAATATGACTAAATCCATGTTAGATTATCACCAATCATTGTCATTTAGTACTAGCTCCTTAAAGAAACATTTCTGTATGTAGGTGTACTTCCAACTGAAATGGAATATTGAGTAGGGGGCGGGGCTTATTTTTGCGCATCATTCACTGGTAGCAAACTAACAGTAAGAGAGGCGTGTCTATGAATATTGTGGCTGAAGCGTCAAACTGATATAATCAGAGAAGCAGCCAATCCAAACGCAGAAGACTAACAAAACGAACAATTCAGTGGATTCATTTGCACAGATTATCTGTTCATCTAAAGAAGAAGGTGCGCTAGCAAACTAAACACAGTAAGTTTTGATTTCACACAGATTTAAGATGCGTTCCTCTTTTTTCCCCTCACTCGTTTGACCTGTGAGGCGATGTGAACGGGCAGGGTTCTGTGTGAGCTGACAGGAGTGATGGGAAGATGTTCATTGTGAGGTATTTTTCAGTGAGCGGGAGAGGAGAGTCAAGCTGACAATAGTGAGATTGTTTTTCAGGGATCTGCAGTAAAGATCACATTTCCTGTTACTGGCTGAAAGCGGGGTCAGCTGACACCAGCCTGTTCACCGCTCCGGCTGTCATCACCGCTCCGACCAGAGAAAATAAAACACTCACAGCTACAGGGCACAGCTTAACCCTTCACATGCACTCACAGCCATCTTGTGTTGGCTCGTTTACCTCAACAGGTTTCACATTCACTCCAAAATTGACTTTTGCGTATGTTCAGACTACTTATTTAAAAGGAAAGAACACAATTCTCAAGTTTTTTGGGACAACTTAATTGCTTTTATGTCCAATCTACTTAAAATAGTTAAGTTGACTTAATGGATTAGTGTTGGGACAGCATGAATGAATTGTGTGTAACTCTGCATTTATGACAGTGTAGACAGATCACAGAGCTGTGTTCGCTCGATCTGTTATCAGTGCTGCTGCTATTGATCGATATTGAAGTCATTGATCAGGAAGTTCATTTGCTGAAGTAAATCTGAACCTTCTGTAATTCATCCAGGATGTGACGACGCTGCCTTTTGAAACCCCTGTGATTTATTTTTAGTGGGATTTGTTGGTACTTCTGTATGTGCAATAGCTATTACTGAGTAATGTATACTTGCCAACATATATGTGAAGTTCATTACACTGTCTCAGTTTTTGTCTCAGTCGTGTTCAGTTTTATGCTGATTAGTCATAGATCACTTGACCGCAGTCTGCGTGTTCTCTTGGAGGATGGCTAGGAATAACAAAAATAAAATTATTAAGTGTTGCACTGACTAGTTAACCAAGCAGTTATTTCTACCACAATTGATTAATCTCAGCGAGTGTCCACTAGTTATAGAGCATATGAAGTGGTCAGTTTGTAGAACAGTCATGCACTTTTTAACCCAGGCTCATTCTGAATACCTACCCCTGTATACATTTCTGGAGAGCGACAAATATGTCTTGCACTTTTTGTTTTTGCGAATCCACCAGAGGCCCCTTTGTACACTTGTACAGATCTCAAACTACTCTAACGAGTGCTATTCACATCTGCTGTTCTCTTGTAAATCCACCAGAGTCCACTGTGTACGCTTTTACAGATCTCAAATGTCTCTCGCGAGTGCTGTTCTCTTGTAAATCCACTAGAGGCTGCTGTTGATTGACCGACTGACTGACCGATTGATCCTCCACCCAACCCCTTCCCTAAACCCAATCGACAGTGTTTTGAAAAGCAATTCAGAAAAAGAAAAGCCCTCGCCTGATTTCTACCACGTTTTCAGATTTTACTCACTCTGTTATTTACTTGTTTCTTTCGTTTTTTGGCTTTTGTTTTACCTGCTTTCTGGAACCGTTCTTCATTGGACTCGAACCCTGTCATCGCGGTCAACTCCCCTTTATGTCACAAGTCCACCTACGTACGTGGCGAGCCACTGGATAAACTGATAACAGCGGGAAAGCCGTCCAGACGGAGGTAAGCGACTAGCTGGTAGCGTAAAAAGGAACTGCGTCATACCGCCCCGTATCGTTCGCTTTAAAAGCTGAATGCAGCCATGCATACCTCTGGCTACATAATTCACCATCTCCAGAAATGTATACGGGGGGACGTTTTCAGAATGAGCATGTGTTGGACTTTTAGTCCTCTGTTTACTGTGTGTTTAAATGCATGCCTGTGTCAAATAGCTGTAGACCTGAATTATTTTTGCTTATCATATGGCAACAGCAGGAGGACAAATTCAGATTATCAGTTAGAAATGAACTAGTTAATTAATTCTACCACTATGATTTTTTGAGCCTATTTTCTGTATTCTTAATCCAAAAGCATGTGTAACGCTCTAAAGCCCTGCACACAGTCAAGACGCAAAACAATACAAAATGTAGTATTCAAGAAGTGAGGATGATTTTGTTCTTTAGAAACTGTAGACATGGGAGGGTGGCACGGTGGCTCAGTGCCTCACAGCAAGAAGGTCACTGGTTTGAGTCTCGGCTGGGTCCCAACACATGCGCTATAATAGAGGAATTGATTAACTAAATTGGTCGTAATGTGTGTGAATGAGTGTGTATGGGTGTTTCCCAGTACTGGGTTGGAGCTGAAAGGGCATCCGCTGTGTAAAACATATGCTGGAATAGTTGTCAGTTCTTTCCGCTGTGGTGACCCCTGATTAATAAAGGGATTAAGCCAAAGGAAAATGAATGAATGAATAAACATGGGGACCATCCAATCCTTACTGCGGAAAGAGGAAAGATCATCTCCAACAGTGTTTATTTTTCAGATCTTTATATTTCACACTTTGTTTGTCATAAAGTGACATAAACACTCAATAGTGATTGAGTTTTACTATTAATTGATGCTTTAGACTTCATAGACCACATAAATCTTTCGTTATTGGTTGACAGTTGTTCTATAACACTGATTCATATGGAGTTTCTTGTTTGGTAGAGGTTGTATTAAGCCTGACTTCTATATGATAGCAACTGAAATACACATGTAAGTATTTAGGTTAATGGAGAATTGTGGTTATTGCTTAACTCGTTGGTTAGTTGTACCGCTATCTGAGGTTTGAGGCAATGCAGACCAGCCGTAGATCACTGAACTCCATCTGCATATCCTTTAGGTGCTGGAAGATTATCGAGTGTTTTAGTTATTAAATTCCTGCACCAACTAGTGAACACATTCAGTACTTATACCACTGTTAGAAGTTTTGGGAGTGTGTTGAGTAGCTGTAGATCACATGATCTGACCAGGCTACACAGTTAGCAGTTAAGATATTGAGTAATTCTACCACTATTTAATGTGTTGAGGCTGTGTTGGGGTATTGTGGAGCATGTGACTTACAGTAAGCTTGGCTTTCTCTCTATAGAGGAAAAACAACAGAGTTTCCTGTTTGGTAGAGGCTGTACTAGTTAACTAGTTTGACTATTATCTGCTTTTAGACCTGTATTGACTAGACACGCTCCACATGACTTAATTTGTGCTTGCACTTTTACAATGACAGCAGCAGGAAACTTCCCCTTTTCTGGTTTGTAAGTAGCTCCACAGACTAGTTTGCTAACCATTTTCTGCCACTATTAGATGTGTTTGGCATGTGTCAGCTGTACCGCTAGACTCCTCTTGGGTTTGTCTTATATGGCAGCCACTGGATGCTTTTATTTTAGCTGACGAATAGTTGCAGTGACCACTATTGATCTAAAGTAAATCATCTGACTTCTGAGTTGTTACCATGTTTGTTCTTTATTAAAGGTCCTGTGGAATTAAAATAAAGTGTTTTAGATGTTAGTATCAGTATTGTTAGTTTTTAGGATATCCATAAGCTATTGTGCAACAAAACAGTGATCAAATTCATGTTTAGGAGATAAAAAACTGATATAAGCATCTAAAGTTTGTCTCTTCCACCTAAATGGATCAAGCGTTGTATTCATGTCTACTCATGCTTCAGTTACTCATCAAATCTTCTGACCAATTAAATGCTCTCCAGTGTCTGACATGCCCCGCCCCCTTTTTGTCATTGGCTGTTCATTCAATGCGCTTGAGCTCAAGCACTCTCACTGGCAGAGCTGGGGAAAAAACAACACGCTATTGGCTGATTTTTTTAAAAGGGGAGGAGCTACTGTATGGCACGCCCTGTTCCAATTGAGATTACGTCAAACATCCGATGAAAAATGCAAATTTCAAAGCACTTCACAGGAGCTTTAAGTTGTACTTTTAAGGTGGAAATTGTGTTTTTGTTTTAAGTAGAAGTTGGCACGGTGGCTCAGTGGTTAGCACTATTGCCTCATCAAGAAGGTTATCGGTTTGAGTGCCGATTGGACCAGGAGTGTCTCTGTTTGATGTCAAAGTGACAGCTGGTTAAGTATGTTAGCCCCGCCCAATACCTCAGACAGACCTAATCTGAGAATTTAATCGAACACAAACAGGATATTCAGATTTCAATTAAAGATTACAAGAGCAGACTATTGTTTTGTTCTTAATGACACTCACAGATGAAGTGTTCAGCAGTAAACTAGCACAATTGCTAACACAATCAATATAGCTAGTTTTGATTTCATGTGTACTTTAAGAGTTGCTTCAATGAATCATCTGATTTTGCCACTATTGAGAGCTTCATCAACCAGCTGTCGACACAATCTGACATATCCAAAAGCAAAAGTGAAACCAGCACACATTATCCAGCTGACCACCCGAGAGCTACACACACCATGTCATTTCCATATGATAACTAGTGAAGAGCTGTCAGTGGAAACAAGCCCTGTTGGTTCTGGAGTGTCTGCATGGGAATGAACTAATCCTGTTTTCCCAGAGCAGCCCACACCGGCCTGCTGTTTTTAGAAGCAAGTTCAGGCAAGGTCTGCTAAGATCAGAACGCTGTGTTTGACCCCCCGAATGTTTGGAGACAAGGAAGTGTTCGGACACAAAGGTGCTCATTTGTTGGAGCGTACAGGACAGAAAGAGCACTGTGAGCCGGTCTCTCTCTCTCTGTGTGTGTGTTTGTGTGTGTGTGTGTTTGAGGTTACAGGGAATGTTAATGTCCTCCTTCATTGTTGGAGGCTCAGACAGGAGCTCGTGAGGCTGCATATGTATGAGATGTGTTCCTGGCGAATGCTTTCCCAGAATGGTTGTTAAATCAAAAGAATCCATGGAAAGGCAAGGGATAGCGGAGGAAGGGCACGAGGGGAGCGCAGGACGAAGAGGGAAATCTGCGCCGAGAGGTGTCATTATGTGCATTTTTGTGTCCACTTGAGAGTTGTTGGAGTTCAAACACTGAATTACGCTGTTGAGTGGCGCCATTTTGAGTGTGCTGTAAATTGTGGGTAGACGTAACCTCCTCCTCTCTCTCAGAAATGATTTACGCTGAGAGGAGAACTACATTCCAATTATGCTGTAATGCGCTGGACACAATTACGTAGCTCAGAGAAATACTCTATACTTTACATGCAGATTAGCAAACCGGCTGTGCTCTGTGTTTATTAGTATGGTATATCGTATGCGATCTCTTTTTTACAGTAGCAGCAGATGCAGAAGTTTGATGTTGTTGTTGATCCTGCATCAGCTGCGTGAGTCAGAGGATTCATGCCTATAGTGTGTGTGGACCGGAAGTTGCAGAGAGTTTTAGATGAACTTCCAGCTGAAGCTGAATATTGAGTAGGGGGCGGGGCTTACGTTTGCACATCATTCCCTCATAGCAAACAAACGGCGGGAGAGGGTATTAATATGCAGTTGCTATGGAAACCCTTAGGTTGATGTCAACAGATGGATCGCCACACCAAACGCGAAACCAAATGGTCAGACTGATGGAAGATTACCAAAATAATTTGATTAAACACATGTCTATAATACCCTGACTTATTAAATATTCCTGTATTTCTTTCTAACATAGTTATTTTATTAAAATTACATCAAACTAAAGAGCTGTGAGAATTTCTACCTTTAAAGTCCACATGAACCGGAAAGTTGCGACTTTTGTTTTTCCGTATTGTGACGCAGTTCCATGAGAAACAGATTATTAAATGAGTAAACAGTGGTGTGGCTTGTTTTGTTCTACTGCGAGCTGATTGGATGTAGTAAAGTAGGCATTTCATTCAGAAAGATGGGGAAAGGGGTTTGGGGAGAATTATTACAAACTAACAGACTCCTCCTCCTCACCATTTCTGTCTGATGACAAGCTAGAGGGGCGTGGTTAAGTATGTTAGCCCCGCCCAATACCTCAGTCAGACCTAATCTGAGAACTGAACACAAACAAGATATTCAGATTTCAATATTAGATTACAAGGAGAAACTATTGTTTTGTTCTTAATGACATGCACAGATGAACTCTTCAGCGCAACACTAGCAACATAAATATGGCTAGTTTTGATTTACTTGACTTTAACTTTGACTTTAACTATCACAGTGGTCAAAATGACCGCATGCATTTCAGTGTCTGCTACTGTTCCCTGAGACTTTAAATATGCATGCCTCTGATGCCTAGCATATTCCTGCTAACAAAAGCATAACTTTACTTCAGATATGTCTCTCAAAACAGCATTTTCAGTGCCACAGAAAGGCCTCCTCACCTTCTTGTGAAAGTGAAAGTGACGCACAGACATGCTAGCTGTATATTTATAGGCTGTATTTTTAGGTGGTGACTTATTTAAATATGACGACAGACATCCGAAGTTTAATTTTAATATTTCAATGGAAGCTTTGATATTTTATGTTTTATGTGCATGTTTATGTTGAAAAACACTAGTAAAGTAGCACATTGGGATGGATAAAGTGTTCTGTGTGAATGGCCTCTACAGACTGGTATTGTGCACTGTTCTGGCACTAATATAGCTGTCGTTATGTTCACTATAAAGTTATCGTTCTTTGATGCAAACTGGCATTTACTGCACTATAGGACACCTCCAATGCTGTAGGGGGCGATACAGTCTCCTTAAGCCGTCTGTGACTTTAAAATATGCAGTTAAACAGATATCGAAAATAATAAGTGTTCATTAGGGCTGCACAATTCTGGAAAATAGGTGATATGCCCTAGTGTTGAGTATTGCCATAGCCATATTTCTTACGATATAACTTGTCAAAAATGCCATTTTTATGAGCTAAATCATTGATTTAATTAATGATATTAAAATAGGTAAACGGTATATTTTAGATCTGATTAATTCTAGTTGAAGCATTTAGTCTGCAAAAGACTATATATATTCCATAGATATAGATATTCTGACTCTTATTGGCTGTTGCCATTTTCCTCTCTTGTCTTGACTCCGCCCACTAGTGTTTATATTCAGCGCTGGGTTAATTCACTTCAGCCAATAACAAAACAGCAGCTACTGGGGAGGCGGGGCTAAAGATAGTAAGGCCCCATCTGATTGGTCAGATTTAAAACAACGCGTAAAGTAAATGTAATTTATCACACGTCTGCGATGCGTATACTATAATCACGATAACGGTAATTTTGCGATATATTGTGCAGCCCTGTTTTCCATAGATTAATCATTGTAGATGAACAGATTCCACACACTTTTTAAAGTTAACTTTGCATGCCTGTGGTATAAAACATGATTTTATGTTATTTAGCAAGACGAGCTACTCCAGCGCCCCCTGTGGCAGCTCTGAGAATGCCACATGTACTTGCACGCTGTCTCAGGAATTGCGTTTGGCCTTTTTTTCGAATGCAAACACTTGATACAAACACGAAATCAAGTGTAACAAGAAGAGTTTGTGATGTAAGCAGCTATAAAGGTGTTGACAGGTAATCAAGCCTGCCGAGTCAGCAGTGTTTATGTTCACACACCTACAGAAAGAGCATTCTCCTCATTAGAGGGACATAGGCCTGCATTTCAAACCAGATCACACACACACACACAGAGAGACACACAGACGTGACCTCAACGCTGCTCTTTCTCATCTATCAGGCTCTTTTCAACATCAGACACATTCCTCTCATTGCCCTGGTAAGGCAGTTAGTCTTTCTGCTGATAAATTGCAGTAGTTGCTTTAAGTAAAACACACATACACACACACACACACACACACACACACACACACACACACACACACACTCCTGATGATGTGTATTGGCGTCAGCTGACCCATATGACTGCACAATCTGCTTATAGGGTTTCAGTTGTGTTGTAGAAGCCACACAGTGAAACAGAAAGTCAGCTTATAAGAATTTTACACGAGAACTGAGAATAAATAAATCATGTTTGTTTGATTTTCAATGATCTTCCATTTTGAGTTTGGTCGTGTAGCAGTAGATTAAATAGCTCAAAACTTTATACTTCACCGCTATCCTTCAAGACACTATAGGTTATGTTTTCAGCCTCAGTGAAGTCCAGGTCAGAGTGAGGGTATTGCTTTATTTCTACTCAGACATACAGTACATCTGTTACTCTGAATAACAGGGGCATCTTATTTGGACAGAAGTGGTTATAAATGTTAAAGTAGACACTTTACTCATATTTAATGTTTTCTGCCTGTATGAAATCACTTGTAAATGTACTCATTTATACAAACACAGACTCATTTACCATCAGTTTATTTTACTTAAGCAGTTGTAATCTTGTATATATTACTTACATTTAATTACTTTTGTGCATTTTTATTTCACTTGTTGCCCAAAGCAACACTTTTATTATTTTTCATTTTTATTATTTTATTTCATTTATTTATTCATTCATTTATTCATTTTCTTGTCGGCTTTGTCCCTTGCGGGGTCGCCACAGCGGAATGAACCGCCAACTTATCCAGCACGATTTTACGCAGCGGATGCCCTTCCAGCCACAACCCATCTCTGGGAACTTCCACACACACATTCACACTCATACACTATGGACAATTTAGCTTACCCAATTCACCTGTACTGCATGTGTTTGGACTGTGGGGGAAACCGGAGCACCCGGAGGAAACCCACACGAACCCAGGGAGAACATGCAAACTCCACACAGAAACACCAACTGACCCAGCCCAGCCGAGGTTCGAACCTGCGACCCAGCGACGTTCTTGCTGTGAGGCAACAGCACTACCTACTGCGCCACTGGGTTGCCCTCATTTATTTATTTAATTTTAATTTTTTAATTTTTATTTTGTGTTTATTTTGTATTTAGTTAATTGTATTTAATTTTATTCTATTTTAATTTTTATATTTTGTTTTCTTTATTTTTTATAGTTAATATTTTATTTTTTTAATAAATAAATAAATGTATTAATTTATTTAATTATTTTATTTTATTTTTATATAGTTTGTTTTATTTATTTTTTATATTTTATATTTTATTTTTTAAATAAATAAATATATGTATTATTATTTTTAATTTTATTTATTTATAATTTTAGTTATTTATCTTTTTTATTTTATTCTATTTTATTCTTTATATTTTATATTTTATCTCCCTTTGTATGTGTCATCAGAGGCAAAAGCCCTGCCCACTAGGGACCCTCATTAGCATAAACAGCCCTGAGTGAGAAGCAGCCGTCTGTCCATTAGCCATTAGAGTTTTGAATCACACAGCCGTCTGTAGCTCCGCCCTCTTCTGAAAAGAGCACAATCTCATTTGCATTTAAAGCGACAGTCACCAAAACACCACAATTATGATCAAAGCCTGAAAGGGTCAGTTTCAGAGAGCTGGAGAACATTATCTGTGTGATATTCTCAGCTCACACACACACACACACACACACTACAGACAGCAGAGACGCATTTACAGCTTGCAGAAAGGGGCGGATTAGGTCTCCTTTAAATGCACCAAACATTATTGGCTAATTACTAAGAAATGCATAAAAATATAGATTTTAAGAAGATTGAAGACTGATTTACGCTGAGCACCGCATATAGAGTGAGAGGACAGCCTGTACAGGACTGAATCGAGCAGGAGGAATGGGAAATATCAGGACAGGAGTGATAGATAGCACGATAAAGAAAGGCAAGACAGATGGCGAGATTAGAAGCGAGAGCATGTGAATGCGGTCAAATGCGTCTAAAATTGGAGATCCTGTCTTGCACAAGGTCGATTTAGCAACAGTAAAATAGAGAGCGAGAACTGGAGGCCTATTTGTGTCAACTTACCTCACAGCCGCTATCACAAGTGTGTTTGCTGTTGCCTCAAACGACATGCGCTGCAGAAATGACACGCTTTTGTGTCTCGTTTCTAGTCCAAATATCTACAAACTCCTAAATCAAGAAGCATTTTCTAGACATGTTAATAATACTGTGTTGTTTTCAGAAATAATGAGTCAAAATGAAGAGAGTTTTACTTTAAAACAAGCAGAATAATCTGACAATGGGGGAAGCAGAATAATCTAGGGTCAAAAGGAAAAGCTACATTATTCCTCTTCCTCCATTCTCAGATTATTCAGCTTGCTTTAAGCAGAAACTCTCTTCATTTAGTCTCGTTATTTCTGAACACAACACTATATTTAGTGCTAGTCTAGAAAATGCTTCTTGATTTAAGAGTTTGTAGATATTTGGACTAGAAACAGGACTAACACTAAATTAAGAGATGCATCGTTTGCCATGTGAGAGCAATGATTACATCTTCCATACACACTTACAAACATGATCAGATAGAAAGCTGGCATGCCTGTGTTAGCAAAGACACAATAAAACACGGACACTGAAGTGAAACCTGCTATTTAAGGTCTCATTTTCATGATAAATGATGCAAAGAAGAATTACAGACGTTTGGACCCCTGTGTGTGTGTGTGTGTGTTATTGGAGGTTTGGAGGAAAAGAGCTTCATTGGTTTCATGCCTAACTAGTTTTTCCTTCTCTACACCCTGATTAGGGTCT
Source organism: Danio kyathit (assembly GCA_903798195.1). Taxonomy (NCBI): domain Eukaryota; kingdom Metazoa; phylum Chordata; class Actinopteri; order Cypriniformes; family Danionidae; genus Danio; species Danio kyathit. The sequence continues at coordinate 155,008 of LR812541.1, read as the reverse complement.
GAACCCTGAGGGCTAATCAGACGCTAGGCTAAGTTAGCCATTAAGCTACTGTGAACTCTAGTTTTTGTGCTGGAGCCGTTATTTTCTGAATGGCCGCGTGAGACTGACAGAAATAGCTCTGCTGTTGCTCTCCTTTGGCTTTGTTGGAAATCTAAAGCAGCTACAGGGCTTGGATTCTTTACTTGATTTATAGGTTCTGTATTTTGTGTGTTTATTTATGGTGGTGAACTGCATTATGGGATGTTGATCTCTGCTCTGTCCACTTCTGATGTCCAGCTCTACAGTTTAACAAAGTGACTTTTATTGACATTTTAGTGGTTTAAAATAATATCAGAAATAGAGAAATAAGAGTGTAGAATAACAGAAAATGTGCTGCAGTTTATTACTGTAGTGTAATATACAACACCAACACACACTATACAGCACTGCACACTATTACACATGAGCAGAAAACACACTTTATAAGATTAAAAGTTGTTGGAGGAAAGATCAAGATCCCATAATGACATTCAGAAGCAGAAATACATGAGGAAAATAAAAGCATGAATCACAAAATGTGGAAAACTGCTAATTTGCAGATATTTTGACAGTAGTTGTGTCGTGAATGACGCACTATACAGCAGGGGTATTCAACAAACAATGAACATTTCTTGAAGCACATGTCCAGAAGATCATGCTGTGTCTGTATATAGAATTGCTTTTCATATATGTATGCATTACGTCTGCGTAGGGCTGGGCCGTATGACCAAACCTTTATTCCACAGTATGAGAATGTTTAATCCACAGTAACCATATCTTTAAGTATCTAGTACGATATCAGGACAATAATCTGAGGTCAAAAGAGAAAACCAGATTTATTATAGCATTTATATGACCAGGAAAAGCACATTAAAGATTAAAAATCACTTTTACAAGAGCATCCTGGACAAGATTAGGCAGTATACAGTTCACATGGCTTTAACAAACAAACAAACAAACAAACAAACAAACAAACAAACAAACAAACAAACAAACAAAAATAACATCATTCATCCATCAACACACACATACACTGACAGACTACTCAGGACATCTACAGGCCAATGATTCACACTCCAGATCATTTTAAAGTAGGGATGCACCGATATCGATAACTGATAACTCTTAAGATTTAAAGGCAGATAACTGATATACTATAGCCGATAAATATGAATAGTTCTAAAGGATATATTGTTATACAGTAAAAATGTGCTTGATTTTAAAAACTTCATAAAAGTTTGATCTTATCTTATGAATAGGCGATTTCACATGAATCAGCATGTCAAAAATAAATGATTTCCTTTTCTTCTCACAGCAAATTAACACACACCTTGACTGTTGCATAAAAACAACAGGGTAAATAACAAAATGGGATTTAATTAACGAACAAGTAAAATAAATATGAATTAAGTAAAATGAAAATGAAAGAACTGAAGGACTGAAAGCAGCTCAAATGTTCTTGAATAAACATGTTACAGTGATGTACACATGTCCAAATATGTCATGTCTGAAAACGCGTTTTGAGAGGTGTTTTGACCGCTCAGAGCCACCGTACAAGTGAAAGCTAAACACAGACAGTATGATTAACTTTAGAAATGCGGCATAAATTCATCCCACTTGGCGTTTTAGATTGTTTTGAACACATGTAGCTGCTGCTTGTCAATCAGACAATGCTTCTACGTTTGTTCTTGCTGACAATTGCAGGAAAAATGACCGATGAAAGGTTTCTGATAAACTGCAGTGAGTTTGAGACTTTAACAGCAGGAGCTGTGCGATGCGCGCGCACACGAAGCCGAGTCAGATTTTAATACACCACCTGAGCATTGAGCACAGATGACTTCATGACAAACACAGAGCAGAATATAACGGCAGAATGTGGCGGACGGTTCACAACACCGATGCTGGATTCAGAGACCGGCACACCTCTCTTTTATTAATCAGGGGTCGCCACAGCGGAATGAACCGCCAACTTATCCAGCACATGTTTTACGCAGCGGATGCCCTTCCAGCCACAACCCATCTCTGGGAAACGCCCATACACACTCATACACAACGGATAATTTAGCTTACCCAATTCCCCTACAGCGCATGTGTTTGGACTGTGGGGGAAACCGGAGCACCCGGAGGAAACCCACACCAACACAGGGAGAACATGCAAACTCCACACAGAAACACCAACTGACCCAGCCGGGACTCGAACCAGAGACCTTCTTGCTGTGAGGCGACAGCACTACCTACTGCGCCTCTGCGTCGCCTTACATTTACTTCATGTCTAGTAAATGCTTCTTGATTTTAGAGTTTGTAGATATTTGGACTAGAACCCAGCCTACAGAACAGCAGTGTCGCAGTGTTGCAGTGTCGCAGTGTCGTAGTGTCGCAGTGTCTCAGTGTCGCAGTGTCGCAGTGTCGCAGTGTCGCAGTGTCGCAGTGTCTCAGTGTCGCAGTGTCGCAGTGTCGCAGTGTCGCAGTGTCGCAGTGTCTCAGTGTCGCAGTGTCGCAGTGTCTCAGTGTCGCAGTGTCGCAGTGTCTCAGTGTCGCAGTGTCGCAGTGTCGCAGTGTCGCAGTGTCGCAGTGTCGCAGTGTCGCAGTGTCTCAGTGTCGCAGTGTCGCAGTGTCGCAGTGTCGCAGTGTCGTCGCAGTGTTGCAGTGTTGCAGTGTCGCAGTGTCGCAGTGTCGCAGTGTTGCAGTGTCTCAGTGTCGCAGTGTCTCAGTGTCGCAGTGTCGCAGTGTCGCAGTGTCGTCGCAGTGTCGCAGTGTCGCAGTGTCGCAGTGTCGCAGTGTCGCAGTGTCGCAGTGTCTCAGTGTCGCAGTGTCTCAGTGTCGCAGTGTCGCAGTGTCGCAGTGTCGCAGTGTCGTCGCAGTGTTGCAGTGTCGCAGTGTTGCAGTGTCGCAGTGTCGCAGTGTTTCAGTGTCGCAGTGTCGCAGTGTCGCAGTGTCGTCGCAGTGTTGCAGTGTCGCAGTGTCGCAGTGTCGCAGTGTTGCAGTGTCGCAGTGTCGCAGTGTCGCAGTGTCGCAGTGTTTCAGTGTCGCAGTGTCGCAGTGTCGCAGTGTCGTCGCAGTGTTGCAGTGTCGCAGTGTCGCAGTGTCGCAGTGTTGCAGTGTCGCAGTGTCGCAGTGTTGCAGTGTCGCAGTGTCGCAGTGTCGCAGTGTTGCAGTGTCGCAGTGTTGCAGTGTCGCAGTGTCGCAGTGTTTCAGTGTCGCAGTGTCGCAGTGTCGCAGTGTCGTCGCAGTGTTGCAGTGTTGCAGTGTCTCAGTGTCGCAGTGTCGCAGTGTCGCAGTGTTGCAGTGTGCGCTCATCATCTGGTTAGTTAAAGTGCACTGATTCTTTTAAATGAATGAATTAAACTCCAGCACGTGTTGAACGCTCTGCACTTACACCATTTAAACTACAAAATGGCACAGAATAGTGCTTAAGCATGCGATTGAGGATGCATTGTAATATCCAGCTTGCTAACAGATTTGTTTCACCGTGCTATAGTTTGTGAAGCCGTTCCACTGTGCCGGAAACCCCCCAAACGAGTGTGTGAAATATATTTTAGTGTGTCAACAACACAGCCGCCATGTTCGAAGCCTAAAGGAAGCCACAAGTTGAATTTAACTCCAAAGCCATGCTAGCCAGTAAGCATTTCGGCCTTAAAACATGAAGTGTAGTCTTGTACCTCAATAGAAACCGGCAGTAACAAAAATAGCCGCACACAAGAAGTCACGAACAGGAAATGAAGACAGCAAACAGGAAGAGTCTCGCTCACTCTTTTTGTCTCTCATGTGTGTGTGTGTGTGTGTTTGTGTGTGTGTGTGTAACCAAAACCTCACTCGCTCTCACTGGTGCCTTTTTCACACACGGGAGCGTCTCCATGGTAACTGGTGGCGTTAGCTTCAGTGTATGATTATGGGATGCCCCGAGCACCTGCAATTAAAGCCAGTGTTAAACCTGTGAGCAGAGCAGGCTGTGATACGTGAAAGAGGATGCTGTTGCTGAGCGCTGGAGAGCAGCACTATTGGCTAATTATAGTTCAGAGAGAGAGAGAGAGAGAGAGAGAGAGAGAGAGAGAGAGACAGAGAGAGACAGAGAGAGAGAGAGATTAATTAATTAATTAATTATTAATAATAATAATTAATATTTTTATTAATCTATTTTTTATTTTTATTTTCTTTCTGTCTGTGTTTTCTCTGTATTTTATTTTATGTTCATATTTGTTTGCACTACTGCCCTTTTTGCACTGTCTTGTTTGTACGCAGCGACGCTGCACTGCTTTGGCAATAAGAATGTACAGTTATTTGTCATGCCAATAAAGCACCTCAAATGTGAAATGTGAATGAGAGAGAGAGAGGGAGAGAGAGAGAGAGAGAGAGAGAGAGAGAGAGAGAGAGAGAGAGAGAGAGAGAGAGAGAGAGAGAGAGAGAGAGAGAGAGAGAGGTGAACAGACAGGCTCTGGATCCTCCGGCTATTTATATAAACGTGCAGATTGTTGTTTGAGGTAGCCATGGCTGGAGCTCTAATCACCAGTGTTTCCTCCGGCCAACAGGAAACCAAACAATCCAAACCCTATCGCCAGCAGCCCAGGGGAGTCACTGTGTGTGTGTGTGTGTGTGTGTGTGTGTGTGTGTGTGTGTGTGTGTGTGTGTGTGTGTGTGTGTGTGTGTGGCTAATTAAAATGGCTGAGGTCTCCTCTGTTGTTGATTAAACCTCCCCTTGTTTCTGTGTGTCGGCCTCTGGGGCCTCACACACTGATTTGCAGCACTTGTAGTGTGGGGAGTTATTAGACAGGCAGACGGAACACACACACACACACACACACACACACACACACACACACACACACACACACACACACACACACACACACACACACACACACGCACACACACCAGATGAACTAAACTTGAAAGCTTGTACATTTAAATAAATAAAGCAAAACTAAGTGTGACTTTTAATTTGTAAACTCAAAAATCTAAGAAAAAAGCATGACGAGCTTGTGCAGCAGAATTAAATATTAAAATTAAATTCAACAAAACTAAATGTCATAATTCTTTGATTTGATTATGAAGAATTGAGGTAAAAAGGCAGAATTACTGAAGAGATGTAAACGCAGAAGGAAATCTCACTAGATATGAAGAGAATTTCAGGAAAACTCAGAATTGAGGAGAAAAAGGCAGAATTGTGAAAACACTGAAAATTAAAAGGAAAAAATATATATTATACATATTATTATAATTCATTCATTCACTTTCTTTTCAGCTTAGTCTCTTATTTGTTAGGAGTCGCCACAGTGGAATGAACCGCCAACTATTCCAGCATATGTTTTACACAGCGGATGCCCTTCCAGCCGCAACCCAGTACTGGCAAACACCCATACACACTCATTCACACATACACTATGGCCAGTTTAGTTGATCAGTTCCCGACTATAATTTAATAATATATTAAAATATAAACTAGATATACAAATTGTGAGACAAATTCCATATTTTGAGGAAAATGGTCAGGAATGTGAAATATATACTCAGAATTGAGGAAAAAGGCAACGAATTGTAGGATGACACGACGAAACTCACAACTGTATAACAAAATACACTTTAAAGAATGTTGTGCTTTCCGCTTTACAGTCGCCTCATTTTACATATCTTAGATTTTTTTTGAGTGTGTGTGTGTCTGTGTGTGTCTGTGTCTGCGTGTGTGTGTGTGTGTGCGTGTGCATGACAACCTGTCTTTCAAACATTGCTCTTACATAAACATGTAACTTCCAGCACCTTGTCAAGCCACCCTAAAGATCACGCATGAGGAAGCTTAAAGCATGCAGTCGCTCCTCCATTGGATTAGCGTCTCCTTCACTGCCTGTCATGAGCCGCTGTTAGCACACTCTGAACTGTCATGAACCCTGTCTGAACACTTTACACCTGCTCATATGATTAGCATATCATTACATCATTCACTGTGTGTTTCTGTCTAACTTGTGTTCCAAAGCACAGCGACTTACCAACAGTAAACTTATTATCTGATATTGTGTGTGTGAGGGTCTTTGTGTCATTAATCTTTGACAGATATAAATGTGTGTGTGTGAGGGTCTTTGTGTCATTAATGTTGGTTTGCAGATATAAATGTGTGTGTGAGGGTCTTTGTGTCATTAATGTTGGTTTGCAGATATAAATGTGTGTGTGAGGGTCTTTGTGTCATTAATGTTGGTCTGCAGATATAAATGTGTGTGTGAGGGTCTTTGTGTCATTAATGTTGGTCTGCAGATATAAATGTGTGTGTGAGGGTCTTTGTGTCATTAATGTTGGTCTGCAGATATAAATGTGTGTGTGAGGGTCTTTGTGTCATTAATGTTGGTCTGCAGATATAATTGTGTGTGTGAGGGTCAATGTGTCATTAATGTTGGTCTGCAGATATAAATGTGTGTGTGAGGGTCTTTGCGTCATTAATGTTGGTTTGCAGATATAAATGTGTGTGTGAGGGTCTTTGTGTCATTAATGTTGGTTTGCAGATATAAATGTGTGTGAGGGTCTTTGTGTCATTAATGTTGGTCTGCAAATATAAATGTGTGTGTGAGGGTCTTTGTGTCATTAATGTTGGTCTGCAGATATAAATGTGTGTGTGAGGGTCTTTGTGTCATTAATGTTGGTCTGCAGATATAAATGTGTGTGTGAGGGTCTTTGTGTCATTAATGTTGGTCTGCAGATATAAATGTGTGTGTGAGGGTCTTTGTGTCATTAATGTTGGTCTGCAGATATAAATGTGTGTGTGAGGGTCTTTGTGTCATTAATGTTGGTTTGCAGATATAAATGTGTGTGAGGGTCTTTGTGTCATTAATGTTGGTCTGCAAATATAAATGTGTGTGTGAGGGTCTTTGTGTCATTAATGTTGGTCTGCAGATATAAATGTGTGTGTGAGGGTCTTTGTGTCATTAATGTTGGTGTGCAGATATAAATGTGTGTGTGAGGGTCTGTGTCATTAATGTTGGTTTGCAGATATAAATGTGTGTGTGAGGGTCTTTGTGTCATTAATGTTGGTCTGCAGATATAAATGTGTGTGTGAGGGTCTTTGCATCAATAATGTTGGTCTGCAAATATAAATGTGTGTGAGGGTCTTTGTGTCATTAATGTTGGTGTGCAGATATAAATGTGTGTGTGAGGGTCTTTGTGTCATTAATGTTGGTTTGACAGATATAAATGTGTGTGTGAGGGTCTTTGTGTCATTAATGTTGGTTTGACAGATATAAATGTGTGTGTGAGGGTCTTTGTGTCATTAATGTTTGTTTGACAGATATAAATGTGTGTGTGAGGGTCTTTGTGTCATTAATGTTGGTTTGCAGATATAAATGTGTGTGTGAGGGTCTTTGTGTCATTAATGTTGGTCTGCAGATATAAATGTGTGTGTGAGGGTCTTTGTGTCATTAATGTTGGTCTGCAGATATAAATGTGTGTGTGAGGGTCTTTGTGTCATTAATGTTGGTCTGCAGATATAAATGTGTGTGTGAGGGTCTTTGTGTCATTAATGTTTGTTTGCAGATATAAATGTGTGTGTGAGGGTCTTTGTGTCATTAATGTTGGTTTGCAGATATAAATGTGTGTGTGAGGGTCTTTGTGTCATTAATGTTGGTCTGCAGATATAAATGTGTGTGTGAGGGTCTTTGTGTCATTAATGTTGGTCTGCAAATATAAATGTGTGTGTGAGGGTCTTTGTGTCATTAATGTTGGTCTGCAGATATAAATGTGTGTGAGGGTCTGTGTCATTAATGTTGGTCTGCAAATATAAATGTGTGTGTGAGTGTCTGTGTCATTAAAGTTGGTTTGACAGATATAAATGTGTGTGTGTGTGAGGGTCTTTGTGTCATTAATGTTGGTCTGCAGATATAAATGTGTGTGTGAGGGTCTTTGTGTCATTAATGTTGGTCTGCAGATATAAATGTGTGTGTGAGGGTCTTTGTGTCATTAATGTTGGTCTGCAGATATAAATGTGTGTGAGGGTCTTTGTGTCATTAATGTTGGTCTGCAGATATAAATGTGTGTGTGAGGGTCTTTGTGTCATTAATGTTGGTCTGCAGATATAAATGTGTGTGTGAGGGTCTTTGTGTCATTAATGTTGGTTTGCAGATATAAATGTGTGTGAGGGTCTTTGTGTCATTAATGTTGGTCTGCAAATATAAATGTGTGTGTGAGGGTCTTTGTGTCATTAATGTTGGTCTGCAGATATAAATGTGTGTGTGAGGGTCTTTGTGTCATTAATGTTGGTGTGCAGATATAAATGTGTGTGTGAGGGTCTGTGTCATTAATGTTGGTTTGCAGATATAAATGTGTGTGTGAGGGTCTTTGTGTCATTAATGTTGGTCTGCAGATATAAATGTGTGTGTGAGGGTCTTTGCATCATTAATGTTGGTCTGCAAATGTAAATGTGTGTGAGGGTCTTTGTGTCATTAATGTTGGTCTGCAGATATAAATGTGTGTGTGAGGGTCTTTGTGTCATTAATGTTGGTCTGCAGATATAAATGTGTGTGTGAGGGTCTTTGTGTCATTAATGTTGGTCTGCAGATATAAATGTGTGTGTGAGGGTCTTTGTGTCATTAATGTTTGTTTGCAGATATAATGTGTGTGTGAGGGTCTTTGTGTCATTAATGTTGGTTTGCAGATATAAATGTGTGTGTGAGGGTCTTTGTGTCATTAATGTTGGTCTGCAGATATAAATGTGTGTGTGAGGGTCTTTGTGTCATTAATGTTGGTCTGCAAATATAAATGTGTGTGTGAGGGTCTTTGTGTCATTAATGTTGGTCTGCAGATATAAATGTGTGTGAGGGTCTTTGTGTCATTAATGTTGGTCTGCAAATATAAATGTGTGTGTGAGTGTCTGTGTCATTAAAGTTGGTTTGACAGATATAAATGTGTGTGTGTGAGGGTCTTTGTGTCATTAATGTTGGTCTGCAGATATAAATGTGTTTGTGAGGGTCTTTGTGTCATTAATGTTGGCGTGCAAATATAAATGTGTGTGTGAGGGTCTTTGTGTCATTAATGTTGGTCTGCAAATATAAATGTGTGTGTGAGGGTCTGTGTCATTAATGTTGGTTTGACAGATATAAATGTGTGTGTGAGGGTCTTTGTGTCATTAATGTTGGTCTGCAAATATAAATGTGTGCAGATATAAATGTGTGTGTGAGGGTCTTTGTGTCATTAATGTTTGTTTGCAGATATAAATGTGTGTGTGAGGGTCTTTGTGTCATTAATGTTGGTCTGCAGATATAAATGTGTGTGTGAGGGTCTTTGTGTCATTAATGTTGGTTTGACAGATATAAATGTGTGTGTGAGGGTCTTTGTGTCATTGTTGGTCTGCAGATATAAATGTGTGTGTGAGGGTCTTTGTGTCATTAATGTTGGTCTGCAGATATAAATGTGTGTGAGGGTCTTTGTGTCATTAATGTTTGTTTGCAGATATAAATGTGTGTGTGAGGGTCTTTGTGTCATTAATGTTTGTTTGCCGATATAAATGTGTGTGTGAGGGTCTTTGTGTCATTGTTGGTCTGCAGATATAAATGTGTGTAAGGGTCTTTGTGTCATTAATGTTTGTTTGCAGATATAAATGTGTGTGTGAGGGTCTTTGTGTCATTAATGTTGGTGTGCAGATATAAATGTGTGTGTGAGGGTCTTTGTGTCATTAATGTTGGTCTGCAGATATAAATGTGTGTGTGAGGGTCTTTGCATCAATAATGTTGGTCTGCAGATGTAAATGTGTGTGTGAGGGTCTTTGTGTCATTAATGTTGGTTTGACAGATATAAATGTGTGTGTGAGGGTCTTTGGGTCATTAATGTTGGTCTGCAGATATAATTGTGTGTGTGAGGGTCTTTGTGTCATTAATGTTGGTCTGCAGATATGAATGTGTGTGTGAGGGTGCTTGTGTCATTAATGTTGGTCTGCAGATATAAATGTGTGTGTGAGGGTCTTTGTGTCATTAATGTTGGTCTACAGATATAAATGTGTGTGTGAGGGTCTTTGTGTCATTAATGTTGGTCTGCAGATATAATTGTGTGTGTGAGGGTCTTTGTGTCATTAATGTTGGTCTGCAGATATAATTGTGTGTGTGAGGGTCTTTGTGTCATTAATGTTGGTCTGCAGATATAAATGTGTGTGTGAGGGTCTTTGTGTCATTAATGTTGGTCTGCAGATATAAATGTGTGTGTGAGGGTCTTTGTGTCATTAATGTTGGTGTGCAGATATAAATGTGTGTGTGAGGGTCTTTGTGTCATTAATGTTGGTCTGCAGATATAAATGTGTGTGTGAGGGTCTTTGTGTCATTAATGTTGGTGTGCAGATATAAATGTGTGTGTGAGGGTCTTTGTGTCATTAATGTTGGTTTGACAGATATAAATGTGTGTGTGAGGGTCTTTGTGTCATTAATGTTGGTTTGACAGATATAAATGTGTGTGTGAGGGTCTTTGTGTCATTAATGTTGGTTTGCAGATATAAATGTGTGTGTGAGGGTCTTTGTGTCATTAATGTTGGTTTGCAGATATAAATGTGTGTGTGAGGGTCTTTGTGTCATTAATGTTGGTTTGCAGATATAAATGTGTGTGTGAGGGTCTTTGTGTCATTAATGTTGGTTTGCAGATATAAATGTGTGTGTGAGGGTCTTTCTGTCATTAATGTTGGTTTGCAGATATAAATGTGTGTGTGAGGGTCTTTGTGTCATTAATGTTGGTTTGACAGATATAAATGTGTGTGTGAGGGTCTTTGTGTCATTAATGTTGGTTTGACAGATATAAATGTGTGTGTGAGGGTCTTTGTGTCATTAATGTTGGTTTGACAGATATAAATGTGTGTGTGAGGGTCTTTGTGTCATTAATGTTGGTTTGACAGATATAAATGTGTGTGTGAGGGTCTTTGTGTCATTGTTGGTCTGCAGATATAAATGTGTGAGTGAGGGTCTTTGTGTCATTAATGTTGGTTTGCAGATATAAATGTGTGTGTGAGGGTCTTTGTGTCATTAATGTTGGTTTGCAGATATAAATGTGTGTGTGAGGGTCTTTGTGTCATTAATGTTGGTTTGCAGATATAAATGTGTGTGTGAGGGTCTTTCTGTCATTAATGTTGGTCTGCAGATATAAATGTGTGTGAGGGTCTTTGTGTCATTAATGTTGGTCTGCAGATATAATTGTGTGTGTGAGGGTCTTTGTGTCATTAATGTTGGTTTGCAGATATAAATGTGTGTGTGAGGGTCTTTGTGTCATTAATGTTGGTTTGCAGATATAAATGTGTGTGTGAGGGTCTTTGTGTCATTAATGTTGGTTTGCAGATATAAATGTGTGTGTGAGGGTCTTTGTGTCATTAATGTTGGTTTGCAGATATAAATGTGTGTGTGAGGGTCTTTGTGTCATTAATGTTGGTTTGACAGATATAAATGTGTGTGTGAGGGTCTTTGTGTCATTAATGTTGGTTTGCAGATATAAATGTGTGTGTGAGGGTCTTTGTGTCATTAATGTTGGTCTGCAGATATAAATGTGTGTGTGAGGGTCTTTGTGTCATTAATGTTGGTCTGCAGATATAAATGTGTGTGTGAGGGTCTTTGTGTCATTAATGTTGGTCTGCAGATATAAATGTGTGTGTGAGGGTCTTTGTGTCATTAATGTTGGTCTGCAGATATAATTGTGTGTGTGAGGGTCTTTGTGTCATTAATGTTGGTCTGCAGATATAAATGTGTGTGAGGGTCTTTGTGTCATTAATGTTGGTCTGCAGATATAAATGTGTGTGTGAGGGTCTTTGTGTCATTAATGTTGGTCTGCAGATATAAATGTGTGTGTGAGGGTCTTTGTGTCATTAATGTTGGTCTGCAGATATAAATGTGTGTGTGAGGGTCTGTGTTTCATTAATGTTGGTCTCCAGCTCCCTGTGTTTCCAGCTCTCCATTGTTGCAGATCTGAATTGTTGTTGTGCTGATTGTAAAAGGCCTCAGTCCTCCATCAGTCCGTCATCACAGTGCTTCAGTATTCTTCTTCTTCTATTATTATTCCCTCCAGAACTGTCTTGAGCATCTGTCTGCGCTTCTGTCTCACTCCTCCAAAAACCACCGAATTCACCGCGTTCATTGCGTTTGGTCTGGGTCTTCTGAGGCGCAGCTCATTTATTAGAGGAAACCAAACACAGTGGAGAATCCCAACAGTGCAGCAGACTCCACTCCTCTCAGTGATATCTGTGCAGGAGCTGAGGAGCTGAGGAGGTGATGCTCTTCTGTTCATCATTGACTGGAAACACTGCTTTATTCTTGCTAGTGTCTATATAAAAACCCTTCAAAAGCGTTTGTCAACATGAAATGCTGTGATGTTTCAGTATGGTCTCCCACAGTCCTGTCTGCCAGCACTGCAAGCATGAGTGATTGAGGAAATATTAATGACCAGCTTTGGTTAATTCCCATTGTCGATTGTTCTGGCAGACAATAGCGGAGCAGGTATATTTGCGCAGAGGTGTTTTGCAGCTCATGTTGCTGTTGAATGTTTAATTGGGGCTGTTCAGGGGTCATCAGACTGAGAACATGAGCTGGTTTGGAAACTTAGGTCAGGGCAGTGTGGCAATATTATACCCTGAATGCATTATACATCAGTTCCACACTAATTCAGTTCACCGCACACGCAAACACAAACACAGACGCAGGGGTTTTCATACCAGCATATTAATTATAGCTCACCCGTAAACCTAACCTCACACAAACCTGCTGACATTTCAAAACGTCAGAATGTTTCCAAATGTGTTAGTGGATCAAATGACTGCATTTAAAACCAATGATGAGCTAAATTAATAACATCACTGAATACCCATTAAAGTACACATGAAATGAAGGTACACATAAATTGTTGTTAGCTCACATTGCTAGTTTAGTGGTGAACACTTCATCTGTGCATGTCATTAAGAACAAAATAATAGTTTGCTCTTGTTATCTTTAATTGAAATCTGAAAATGCACTTCCTGTTTGTGTTCAGCTAAATTCTCAGATTAGGTCAGTCTGAGGTATTGGGCGGGGCTAACACACTAAACCACACCCCTCCAGCTTGCCATCAAACAGAAATGGTGAGGAGGAGGAGTCTGTTAGGTTGTAATAACTCTCCACAAACCCTTTTCCCCATCTTACCGAACGACACGCCTACTTTACTACAACCAATCAGCTCGCAGTAGAACAAAACAAACCACGCCCACTCTTATGTCATTTAATATTCCGCTTCTGTAGGAACTGCGTCACAATACAGAAAAAACACAGCTTTTATTAAACTGAATTGTTTTAATAAGCTTACATCAAGCAGAAACAGATATAGATATCAGTACTGCAGGTTATAATGAGGGTTTCTGACTCAAACACTCAGCTGTGGTATGACCAATTCTTCCACACAGTTATAAAAACAATCTCTGTGCCAGTTCTCGCACATTCTGTAAACATTCAGTCTCCCGCATATGACATTTTCACAGCTTAAGGGTACTTCAGAAAACAGGTTTATGAACATACCAAAGCATTTACTGAGAGCTGAACCCTCACCTTAAACATGTAGAGTATGTTAACGCGCACACACACACACACACACACACAGTCACACACACTCTGCCCTACTGAGCCGTGTCAGAAACATTGTGCCAACACAGAGATCATGTTGCCTGCAGCGTCTCGTGTGTGTTCCTCTGTCTGTCGGTGTTTTCTGGATTTACACTCATCAGGTCTATGGTACAGCAGCTGAGTTTAGCAGTTAATAGAGGATATCCACAGACACACTTTTAATGCTCAAGTGCTTCCGCTGAACTGTCCTGACATTATAAACTCATCACGTTTAACATCTGATTCCTTTATAAATCACTGCTCCTCACTGCCTGATCGAGATACGATATAAAGTGGGCTTCAGAACATGGAGATGTATTTTACTCCAGTATTTTCACTGGAGTTTCTGCGCTCTCCTGACAGCACTTGTGTGTTTCATCCCGTTTAACGCTTGAACAACTGAATCAGGCTTCGGGAACCTTTTTTCAGCAAAGAACCGTTTCTGAAATTGTTGGTAAATGCATTTTTAAAGAGCCATTGGGGAATATATATTACTACTACATATATATGTGTCATATTTTTACAATCAGATCATGGTTTTTATTTCAGTCCTAATGTTTACAGTATTTTCTTTTCTTGTCATCTCAGTTGAGCTGTGACTTATATAATACTATTAACATTAAGCAAAGGAAACAAACACACCAGTATTTGCATACCACATTTAAACAAATGTATTGTTAATAATAAATGTGTTCATAGTCATTTCCAGTAAATGTGAAGGATTTGTTGTGAAGTGAGAGAAACTAAGGCTGCGTTCACACTTGTAGATCCACTGTTTTGTTCTGAAACAGGGATTCAAATTCTGACATTGTTTATTTTTGTTCTTGGTGCGTCTCACTTTCACACGGCAGATCAGGGGTGCGTTTCCCAAAACCATCGTTAGCCAACTAAGGTCGCAAGTTCCGTCGTTACAAACATAGTTCTTTGATTTGCTGTTTCCCAAATCCATCGCTCCAACGAACATTCGCAAACTGCGTCGCAAACTTGAGCTCTTGAAACGACCCCTCTGGAGCTGTAGTTAAAAGCATAGTTCCTGGCTGTGTTCTATTCCCACTTATCCCCCCTATGCCCTATTCATTTAGAACATTCTAACATTCAAAGCTGGAATTATTAAAAATAAAAAAGCATTAAGTTAATCTCTCTTAGGTGTAATTTGCTCTCAAAGTATTTTTACAGTTCAGTTTTAGCGATCTTCATGTTTACAATTGTGCTCCCTTCACAGTGCACTTTGAAAACATTGATATCATTTTGAACACAGCCTCATGGCGAAAGCTATAGGTATATTTAAAAGCGGAAATTATGTTACAGTACGTCTCCAAAGCTTGTGAAAATAAAAAACATAGCATACGTTAATTCTTTTATTTTATAGTGGGTTATTTATTAAGTTTCTCTGCTGTATATGACATGGGTCTGTTGGTTAGAACTTTCTGCTGTGGTTTGCATGTGTCAAATTGTATTTTATTTTTTAATAAATAAACAATATCCTAAATAATGATAATAATAATAATAATAATAATAATAATAATAATAATAATAATAATAATCATCATCATCATCATTAATATTATTAATATTATTATTAAAGTAAATATATTTATAATAAATCGCCTCATTATTTATTTATTTATATGATTTATATATGATATTAGAATAGTGTTAGCTTTTGTAAGTGATTTTATGTTTTAGAATAGAATATGTATGTTCAACTTCTCAATAATATTAGTAAAGCAAACACAGGCCCTATATGTTCCATTTACATATATTTTAATTAATATGGAAAATGAGTGCATGTTTTTACCAAAACTAATATTGGATTTTATTTTAAATGCGTGTTTGTGTAAAACAATATAATTTGCACAAAGAAATGATGGGGCTGTTCTCTGAAGAAGTTACTCCACCCCGTTTAAGCATCATTATGGGCGTTTTGCGTCATAACTGACATAGTTCAAGCGATGGATCTGCGACAGAGAAACTACGGGTTTTGGGAAACACTCGTCACTACATAGTTCTTTTGCCAAACGATGCATCGCACTATGATAGTTCAGCCGCGAGTTACGTTGTTATTTGGGAAACGCACTCCAGATCCTCACATTGGTCAGATCCACGGTTCATTTTTCAGAGCTCAGCTGTCTTGCGTCCTTTTTTTAATTAATGTTTATATAAGCATAATTATACATTATAAGTGGAAAGCTGCGCTTTAATTTTGAATGGTGACACCCACAGACAGTCACCAAATATAAATCAGAGGTAAGACTTTCTCATACCGAGTCATTGGCTAGAATTATGCATTGTAGGCTAGATACTGTATAACAGATAAGCAAAGACTGCAATTTCCCTAACAGATAAGCAGCTCTTGTTAATAGTCCAGCATGCTTTCACTGTCATATTCCACATGAAATACACATTTACCGGTAGGAATGATGAGCAGACCCCCTAGTTTTTTACGATTTTGCGATCGCTGAATCCTACACATAAACAAAAAGTCACATTTTTTTGTGATCCTGCAAAAAAACACAAAATAAGCACAAAAAACGTAAATAATCTCATAAAACATCCAATTCCAAATCATATAATCAAATAAGATTCATTTCAGTTTGCAATTAATTGTTTTACATGACTTATAGAGGTTGCACATGTGATGTATTTGAGTGTCTCTTGAAAAATGACGTCTCACCTGTGCCCGCACAATCATTACACTACATGGAAGGGGTTGTTTCGCAGCCTGTGCAGTAAGCAGACGTGGATGAAGCACGAGTGATTTACATGTGAAGTCAATGCAAAGATGCGAGTAGACATCCTGTGGCGCAAATCAAATGAATGCCACAGTGTGAATTGGCCGTTTTGTGTGTTTGATGCGCTTCAGACTGCAAAAGAAAGTGTGAGCAAACATCTAACAAACGGAGCAGTGGAACAGACAGAACAGCACGCAGCTTACAATGATGGAGATTGCTTCAGGGATCACGACCGCTGAATGTGACCAAATTGAAGAACATTATTTGTGCTTTACATGTATGGCTGGTATTATGATGTGCGTCAAAACGATAAATGATTTAGCTTAGCTCTTTCCCTGCCATTGACAAGAGAAAACACTTCCCTGCCATTGACAAGATTTACGGCAATCTGTGTTTTAGGTGTGTTACGGTAGGGGAAGCCCTAACACAATTTTTAATATACATTTTTTATATTTTTATATATTTCTTAATCACAAAATTGTCTGCCAATTTCTGGCAATTACCACAACAAAATCAGTCATTTTTATCGCAAAAAATTACAAAAACAATTGTGAAAAACTAGGAGGTCTGAATGACGCCCCGCCCTACTCATCATCTCTCTCTTCATATAGCCATGCATATAGCCTGGTTCGTCAGTTCATTGAGTCGTTTTCCTTTCTCACTACAATCAATCCCCTCCAGACTTTTCAATCAAGCTGAGGCCTCCTCATTCAGGGGATCTCGGACTGATTGATTTGGTGCGGATCAGAGTACGATTGCTGGATTCACATATGCTAAACAAACCACGCTAAGGAGGCAAACGAGCCAGGTTCCCAAACAAACGTCTAGGTGTGAAAGCACCCGAAAACACATTGTACTATTATCTGTAAACGTTTTGATATATTTATGGCAACCAGATCCATATTACACATTATTATTGATATGTTATAAATGGTGATTTTTATATTGGCAGAAAATATGGTTCCCTGAATAGCACCTGTCATGTTACAAAATCAATCCTGTAATGCCATAATGCAATGTAAGTGAGCACTACACTTTTAGAGTTACAGAAGCAGTGCTAAAGTCAGTTCATACCTCACCATCAGACGTAACACTGCATCTTAGTGCACAGCAATTCATTTACTCACTCTCAGGTAAAAGAGAAACTCTTCAGCCCATGATTTGTGGCGGTCATCGTGAGGTAGTACAGTTTTACCTGCCATGGAGATGTGACGTCTCGGGAAAACGGGTTCAGTTGCACAGATAGTTAGAAGCTGACACTTCCACATGATCTCCTACTGTTTTGTAGTTTAGACAATAATGGTCTACTGTAGTTTTCTAAACATGCACACAGAACGTGTAGGTTTCCAGCACAGTTATAATCTAATCCAGTGGCCAAACCTGGCGGAAGCATATTCTTATGTGCTCTTATGCGTTTGATGGTGAATGTGTATTCATGATGAAGCGAGGTTATGCTGGATACATTTCCATACCAAAGAGTTTGGCATGTATTACTCTAAACAGACAGTTGATCCCGCCTTAAGCAAAGCAGTTTCACGGATCGCATCCAGTTACCAAACCTGTGCATGTAAATGAAAGCGTATCAAGTGAACTCATTTGTGTATGTCTGCGCAAATCTGAAATGGCATCTCAATTTAGCGATGGTCAACAGAACAAATGAGCCACAAGGAGAAACAAAGAGCTGCTTTGCCAACTCTTTAATGAACTTCATTGTGCATAAACTAGCATTGAGGCCTTTACGCTTGAAGAAACTGTTCAAGGCCTGGCTAAGCTAGAAATAGACATTTCCAAGAATCGCTGTGATCGACTGTTGTTTAAAGGGCATCTAATACACAGAAATGACTTTTATGTGGGGTTTAACGCCAGTAGTGTGTGTGTGTGTGTGTGTGTGTGTGTGTGTGTGTGTGTGTGTGTGTGTGTGTGTGTGTGTGTGTGTGTGTGTGTGTGTGTGTGTGTCAGCAGTGTGTGAGTATCTCCTCTAATGGTGAACATGAATGAATTGTGTTTGTTCTAATCAGACTTGATGAATGAAAGACTTTGATTGACATTCTCCCTTTGTACGTGTCATCAGAGGGGGAAAGCCCCGCCCACTAGTGCCCATCTCTCCATCTCATTAGCATAAACAGCAGCCCTGAGTGAGAAGCAGCCATTCTGCCAGAATCTGCCATTAAGCTGACATATAGGCGTCTGTAGCTCCGCCCTCTTCTGAATCTCATTTGCATTTAAAGCGACAGTCACCAAAACACCACAGTAAGGATCAAATCCTGAAAGGGTCAGTTTCAGAGAGCTGGAGAACATTATCTGTGTGATATTCTCAGCTTAAACACACACACACACACACACACACACACACACACACACACACACACACACACACACACACACACACACACTCTACAGACAGCAGAGACGCATTTACAGCTTGTAGAAAGGGGCAGAATAGGTCTCCTTTAAATTGATGATCAATTAATCACTAAATCGTGACCATTTTAATGGCACAGTAACACTGACATGACTAAGATGTGGAAATGACACACGAAAAGCAAGCATCTTCACCAAAAGGAAACTCTTTTTGTAAATAAAAGGCTAGTAGGATTATAAAAGCTAACACTTTAGTTTAATCAATTATTTTCACAGTTATCTTGTGCCTTATTCCTGGACACAGATGGAATCTGCACGTGTGGAAATCCTCAGATTTCTGCTGATATTTTAGCCCGTGAAAATATGTGTAATATGCATTTATCCCATTTTTATATTAATTTCACTAATATTATTTTGTGTTTCCGGAACTATGTCATATCATTAATATCATTTAAATGAATTATTTGTATTACGTCTATAAATAATTTTAGTGATTACAAAGATTTTTGTAACCAGTCAAGATGTTTTAATCAAACTTTGATGCATCACTTGCTTTTGTTCATATCTCAGACAGTTCTACCTCATTCATTCATTCATTCATTTTCTTGTCGGCTTTGTCCCTTGCGGGGTCACCACAGCGGAATGAACCGCCAACTTATCCAGCACGATTTTGCGGAATGTGGAAACATATGCTGCTGCGTAAAACATATGCTGGATAAGTTGGCGGTTCATTCCACTGTGGTGACCCCTGATAAATAAAGGGACTAAGCCGAAAAGAAAATGAATGACAGTCTGGCCCTGGATGAACCTGATTGGTGCACCTCTACACGTGATGTAGGCCTGTGTTTGCAGCGTTCTGCGGCTGGATCTGACCGTGGGCTTCTTGAGTTTCTTTCTCAGGAGTGTCAGGTTTTCAGATCTCTCTCTCTGAACCTCGGAGCGCTCGCACACACACTGAGAAGGCTTTCATCTGGCTGATCGGAGCAGATATAGGTGCTGTAACAGAGGTCAGAGTGCTGACAGGAGAACCAGTCCGCTTTCTCAGGACCATTATTAAAGGAATATCACAGGTTAAACACTCAGGCACCCACAGCCACATGCCAGGGATATCTAACACTGTTGACTATGTTAAGTGTTAAGTAAGGAATTGAGTGTTAAGTAATAGATTAGTATTTATTTGAATTATTGCAGTGCCTCACAGCAAGAAGGTCGCTGGTTCAAGTCTGGGTCAGTTGTCATTTCTGCATGTGTGGAGTTTGCATGTTCTCCCCGTGTTGGTGTGGGTTTCCTCCGGGTGTCCGGTTTCCCCCACAGTCCAAACACATGCGCTATAGGGGAATTGATGAACTACATTGGCCGTAGTGGATGAGTGTGTGTGTGTGTGTGTGTGTGTGTGTATGTGTGTGTGTGTGTGTGTGTGTGTGTGTGTGTGTGTGAATGAGCGTGTATGGGTGTTTCCCAGTACTGGGTTGCAGCTGGACGGGCATTCGCTGTGTAAAACATATGCTGGATAAGTTGGCGGTTCATTCCGCTGTGGCGACCCCTGATGAATAAAGGCTCTAAGCTGAAGGAAAATGAATGAATGAATGTATTTGTATTGAATGTGTAATATATGTTCCAGTCATATCTTCAATCCAGAGTGACTTGACTTGAAATGAATATTCATGAGGCTGGTTTAATCGCTCAGTTGCCACACTTTAAAAACCCAAATGAAAATCAAGCATCATCGAGACTTCCACATCACTGTGTTTACCGGCGGCTGGTCGACCAGCGTTTCTCTATGGCTAAATATGTGTTAGAGAACTTTAAATGCCACTTTAGCTGTGGATCATCAAAGCACAGATATAGTGAAGAAGGGACACTTAGGGTTTAATCTCCACTGATAGTGAACACAACCTGAACGCTTTGGAGATACAGTATCTGCAGATGCCCATTACTCAGCTCTGTGTGTGTGTGTGTGTGTGTGTGTGTTAGTCACTCAACACACTCCTGAGTCTGATGACAGAGGACACAGCAGTCAGGGCTTGTTCTTGATCTCTTGGCAGTGCACAGATGCTCAAACTCCTCTTATCTATGTCCTGCTCAGCGTTTAGGGCCGGTTTACAGCTGCTCACTTCATGCCTTTCTCTGATCGGATAATACATGTCCATTTACACTCCACCACATCAGTACGTTTACACTAAAACAGCATACCTCTGATCAACAAATCCTGCACTGTATGCAAATTTAGCTATGTTGTGTTGACTAAAGCATCATATACACAGCATTTTATTTCAGTCATTTCACACTTTTCATTATGAATACGTACCCCTGTGTACATTTCTGGAGAGTGCCAAATATGTTCCAGGAGCTACGTTTTTTTCAGTTTTTATTTTGCGAATCCACCAGAGGGCGCTGTGTACACTTTCACAGATCTTAAATTTCTCTCACGAGTGCCATTCACACCTGCTGTTCTCACGTAAATCCACCAGAGGCCGCTGTCGACCGACTGACTGACCGATCGATCCCCCACCCACCTCCTTCCCTAAACCCAACCGATAGTGTTTTCAAGAGCAATCCAGAAGCAATCCAGAGTAGGAAAAGCCCTCACCAGATTTTTACCAGGTTTTCAGATTTTACCACACTCTCACCCTGTTATTTACTTGTTTATTTTATTTTTTGGCTTCTATTTTTGTCTTATTTTGTTTTTGTCTTAAGCAACTTCTAACTTACAGTGTAATTATGAGTCTGAACAATCTTTTATTTTGAAAATTGACTGTACTCTCTCAGCTGCATCTCGGGCACTTGAGCTCCAAAATGTAACCCACAAGCAGCAAATGAGTAAGAAACAGACGTCTCTGCAAAGTTTCTTTTGTGCCCAGTGAAGGACCCGCAAACTGCCAAGGAATGGATCCGCAACCCATCTGTCAACAAATCAGGTGAATCCAGCATGTCTGTGCAAGGAGATCAACTGCTGGAGACTGCAAATGACGGAGGCCTTTTAGTGGTCATTTCTGGGCCGGTCGTGTCTTCTCTAGAGTTTGCTCAAGGTCATTATTTCCAATAGAGGAGCGGGAGGTTGTTGCCAGATCAGATATGGATGCAGCTATTATTATTAATATTATTATTAATATTATTATTATTATTATTATTAATATTATTATTATTATTATTATTATTATTATTATTATTTTACATTTCCGATTTACTGTATTTTATTACCGTCTACCCCCACCCCAACCCTAAACCCAACCATCACAGCACTGTAAAACAGTAGTTGTACACAGTATTATATATGCTATCCATTAAATTACCCAATAAGTTGTATTTTTTAACACCTAACCCCACCCCAACCGTCACAGTACTGTACACTCTCAGAAATAAAGGTACAGGAGCTGTCACTGGGGTGGTTCCTTTTCAAAAGGTTCACATTTGTACTTAAAGGGTCCATATTGGTACCTCAAAAGTATATATTGGTACCTAAACATTTTAAGAGGAACTTATTTGTACTTTTAAGGTACTAGTATGTACACTTGAGGTATTAATATGGACCTTGTAGGTACAAATTTGTACCGTTTGAAAAGGCACTACCCCAGTGACAGCTCACATACCTTTATTTCTGAGAGTGTATAAATATGCATTATTGTTATACAGTGTCATTTAAAAATGCTGCTATATTAATGTGCTTACTGCACTTCCGGCGGCCGCGTATCCCATCTAGACTTTACCGGTGCGGGGCTTGTGCCTGGAAGCGGCGTGACGCGCACGCACGTTTAGACACATCCAGTTGAATGAATGTCACGATGAGTGTTCAGCTTATATGGAATATACACAGTTCAGAAGACTAATTATCTTAGACAAACACAGAACAGCCAAACGCTGCAGCGCTCTGTCATTTCCTCCATAAATAAAACATGTTTGAGAGTGACAACTTGTCATCCATAGCAACCTGCGAACCTCCGACCCCCCCCAACAATCATCCACCAGCCGGTCAGTGGTGATGAGGACCACTGCTATATAGTATGGAAGTATGCGATTTCGGACGCAGCCTGTGCCCTTGTAAATAGACCACATGCTACATGTTGTTCTGTTATGTTTCCTCTTCATTCTCAGAGATGATCGGTGTGTGATGCATCACTGTTATTAATGCTGTCATCTTTAAATAATGAATAAGTAAACAAATAAACAAGGTCGCACTGTAGCCTCACAGCAAGAGGTCCTTGTACGATGGAGTTTGAGTAAAGTGTGTGGTGCATATGGAGAGAGAGTGTTTCTACAGGTGGTTTGTCAAGCCCACTCACCTGTGTGAGGCACACTCAGAAACACACACTGTTTATCTAGAGATATGGAGTGATCAAGAGTGTCTGTGAGAGCAGCTGATAAACAGCAGTCCCGATACACACACACACACACACACACACACACACACCACACACACACACACACACACACACACACACACACACACACACACACTCCACTCTTCTAACATCACATCAAACGATGCCCACATTGACCTTTGTGACCCACATCAGCCACCGTACCGAATCAACCCCTTCAGGAATCCAGCTCTTGAACTCTGGCCTGCCCTGAGGAAGCGGGATCCAGCCCTCCTCTGCTGTCAGATGAGCTGAGCCAACAACAGGGGCCATTGAAGACATCACAGCTAGAGAATAAGAAACAGCACTGCAGAGTAGCAGCGCCGCTACAGGCTCATTACACAGACTAACAGCAACACACACAGAGGGGTGGGCCTGACCCGGACAAGCAGATGCCACTCACTCCACTCAGCTCTTCCTGTGCTGATGCCTGCTCTGACAACACACACACTGCTGTTTTACATCTGTCACTATGCTGAAACACAGGCGTCTGTAGCTCCGCCCTCTTCTGAAAAGAGTTCAATCTCATTTGCATTTAAAGCAACAGTCACCAAAACACCACAATTAGGATCAAAGCCTGAAAGGGTCAGTTTCAGAGAGCTGGAGAACATTATCTGTGTGCTATTCTCAGCTCACACACACACACACACACACACACACACACACACACACACACACACACACACACACACACACACACACACACACACACACACACACACACACACACACACACACACACACACACACACACACACACACACACTCTAGAGACATTCTTTACATCTCATATAAAAGGTCAGCTCAGGTCTCCTTTAATGTAAGCGCAGTATAAACACAGGCTTCATTGATGATTCGTTCAGTCGTATTTGTAGAGTCACAGAGAGAAAGACGAACAGGAAGCTTTGATTGGAGTGTGATTATGACTTCCTCTATTGCACAGCTCACACCTGATCACACCTGCTGGCATTATTTTAGATCTGGAGTTCGTCAGCATTTCACTATAACAACACACACACACCCACACACACACACACACACACACACACACACACACACAGCTTGATAGGTCTTTTAAACTGGTTGTGCTGGTCCGACAGGTCCGGGTGTGCGGCGGCAGGCAGTGGGAGTGTGTTATACACTGGAACTGCTGCTTTATTTCTGTCTCACTGAGGGTAGAAATGAACACAAGTGTCTCACACTCACTGCTCACCATATACAGAGGAAGTCTGACTTGTTCACCCTCCTTTATATCTTTTCCCCAATTTCTGTTTAATGGAGAGCAACACATTTCTGCTCATAACAGTGTTAATAACTCATCTCTAATAACTGATGTATTTTCTCTTCTCCATGATGACAGCACATAATATTAGACTAGATATTCTTCAAGACACTAGTATTCAGCTTAAAGTCACATTTAAAGGCTTCACTAGGGTAATTAGGGTAAAGTTAGGGTAATTAGGCAAGTCATTGTATAACAGTGGTTTGTTCTGGAGACAATCCAACACTAATATTGCTGAAGGGGCTAATAATATTGACCTTAAAATGGCTTTAAAACTATTAAAAACTGCTTTTATTCTAGCCAAAATAAAACAAATAAGACTTTCTCCAGAAGAACAAATATTAGAGGAAATAGTGTGAAAAATTCCTGAATCTGTTCAACATCATCTGGGGAATATTTGAGGAAGATTAACAATTGGAGGACTGTAAATAACAACATGAAGCAATTGAGTTAACGTATTCATTTTTACAAAATTAAGTGGCGGCAGCACTGTGGCGCAGTGGGTAGCACGATCGCCTCACAGCAAGAAGGTCTCTGGTTTGAGTCTCGGCTGGTTCAGTTGGTGTTTCTGTGTGGAGTTTGCATGTTCTCCCTGTGTTGGTGTGGGTTTCCTCCGGGTGCTCCGGTTTCCCCCACAGTCCAAACACATGTGCTGTAGGGGAATTGGGTAAGCTAAATTGGCCATAGTGTGTATGGGTGTTTCCCAGTGATGGTTTGCAGCTGGAAGGGCGTCCACTGTGTAAAACATATGCTGGATAAATTGGCGGTTCATTCCGGTGTGGCGACCCCTAATAATTAAGGGACTCAGGCTGAAAATAAAATAAATGAATCAATGAAAATGAAGTGGATTGAGCATATAACAGTTAAGTTCCTCAGGAATACTGAAGAATTGGGTTATTTCAGCTCATTTTAAATGAGTAGCTTGAACAAACAAACAGCAAATGTCAACCACTTAACTAACTAACTGACTAATTAACTAACTAACTAAATAAATAAATAATTGGATGAACTAAATTGGCCATAGTGTATGAGTGTGTGTGTGTGTGTGTGTGTGTGTGTGTGTGTGTGTGTGTGTGTGTGTGTGTGTGTGTGTGTGTGTGTGTGTGTGTGTGTGTTTGTGTGTGTGTGTGTGTGTGTGTGTGTGTGTGTGTGTCTGTGTGAATGAGTGTGTATGGGTGTTTCCCAGTACTGGGTTGTAGCTGGAAGGGCATCCGCTGTGTAAAATATATGCTGGACTAGTTGGCGGTTCATTCTGCTGTGGAGACCCCTGATAAATAAGGGACTAACCTGAAGGAAAATGAATGAAAAAACAAATGAATAAACTAGCACTGTATGGTATTGAAAAGGGAAGACCCATGGTGGATGATCAAACAGTATGAGCCAATCTGGCAACACTGAGACTTGGTGGATATTTGGGCTTTTAGCCAGTAAATGACCACCTGGCAACCACTCATAGCAACAGCCTAGCGTAGTTATGCGCTAAAAACACTTGAGACACCTTAGCAACTGCATGACTACAGCCTAGCATCGCACTGGCATGTTTTACACAGGCAAACAGCAGTTTAATGATGGACATTACTGGAAAACAGTGTATTTTTCATGTAGAGATGACATTTATATCAGATAATCACGTGAAGGTGTATCTGCTGAATGTGGAGTCCTGAGAATGCAGAGCTGTAATGATCTCTGTGTTTATAATTAAGAAGCAGAGATCCGGGCCCGTATTTATCAGGCCTCTGAGAATTACTGTGCTCAGAACTGATCAGCAGTACAGAAAACACTCAACAGCGGCTTATCAGGCAGCTCTGCTGTCATCTAAATCAAGTTCAAGAGTAAATCCTGAAGGGTTAGTTCAGCCCAGAATTAAAGTTCTGTGTGTAATTACTCATGTCGTTTCACTTCCCTGACACATTCATTCATCTTTGACTTTCATCCTATTGTATCGTATTCATTGTATTTCATTGTCATGTTTGGATTCTAGTATGGATGTCAATGACTCCAGCATTCTTCAAAGTATCTTCTTTTGTGTCCAACAGAAGAAAGAAACTCATAAAGCTTTATAACCCCTGGGGGAGAGTAACTAGTGAGTAAATGTTTATGTTTGGGTGAACTGACCCTTTAAATAACTGAGTGAGTGTTTCATCGTTATATGCATGTCAGTAACTTGCTTAAATGTGAAAGTAAGGAGTAAATGCCATTAATATGGGCCCTATTGTCAGTACTACATGCTGTGAAACCATTCGCATGATGTGATTTCTGATGTTAGGCTGTTTTAGATTTTCATAATGCTCTGAAAAATGGGTTCCTCACAATTCATCCAGATTATCCCCACACAAATGGATTAAGTTAACTTTATTACCTGAACAAATTTAAGTGGATTAAACATAAAACAGTTAAGTTGTCCAAAAACATCCCAAGAATAGTGTTGATTCATTTGACATAAGTAGTTTGAACATTGTTTTGAGTGTGTGTTGTGTCAGATAAGCAGAAGAAAGTGTGTGTTTTATTGGTGTTTATCGATTGCTCCTGTAGATTTCTATCACAGCACATATCTTCATGAGGTGTTTGCACATTTATCATTCACAGGATTTAAAATACAATAAACTCTGTTGACTTATGATTGATGGAGTGATAAAACATGTCAAATCACCACTGTAGAGTCATTTCACTGTAGTGTCAACACATATCCAACTACAATGATCATTTTAACCACTCAAAACTATAATACAGAGCAGGATACACTCACTCATTCATTCATTCATTCATTCATTCATTCCTTCATTCATTCCTTTTCCTTCAGCTTAGTCCTTTTATTCATTAGGCGTCGCCACAGCAGAATGAACCACCAACTATTCCAGCATATGTTTTACACAGCGGATGCCCTTCTAGCTGAAACCCAGTACTGGGAAACACCCATACACACTCATTCACACACATACTCATACACTATGGCCAGTTTAGTTGATCAATTCCCCTATAGCGCATGTGTTTGGACTGTGGGGGAAACCGGAGCACCCGGAGGAAACCCACACCAACACGGGGAGAACATGCAAACTCCACACAGAAACAGCAACTGACCCAGCCGAGACTCAAACCAGAGACCTTCTTGCTGTGAGGCAATTGTGCTACCTGCTGCGCCACCGTGCTGCCCCATAGTACAACATATAAAGTAAAATAAAGTACAAACAATGATGTGGATAATATTGTGAAATTTGCTTGCAACTTGTTTATGATAATTCTGAATATATTGTAAGATTTCATCTTTGTAACTTGTAATTTATGAATAATGTGTTGGGGAAAATACAAGAATTAAAAACAAATAAAAAGCAAAAGTATAAAATATTTTAATAAACAAATCAAATCGGGCAAAACATTTGATTTATTTTTTATTTCAGTTATTTTTTGCAGTAACTTGTTTGAAAATGTTTGCCTATATTGACTGAAAAATGGATTATATATATATATATATACAATAATTTGTGTGTGTGTGTGTGTGTGTGTGTGTGTGTGTGTGAGAGAGAGAGAGAGAGAGAGAGAGAGAGAGTTGAAGTATGTAAGTATGTGTGTGTATGTGTGTGTGTATGTATGTGTGTGTGTGTGTGTGTGTGTGTGTGTGTGTGTGTGTGTGTGTGTGTGTGTGTGTGTGTAAGAGAGAGAGAGAGTTGAAGTATGTAAGTGTGTGTGTGTGTGTGTGTGTGTGTGTGTGTGTGTGTGTGTGTGTGTGTGTGTGTGTGTGTGTGTGTGTGTGTGTGTGTGTGTGTGTGTGTGTGTGTGTGTGTGTGCGCGCGGGAGGAAAGCACTTCATGTTAAGAGAGGGAAGCAAGAACCCAAAGCACGTTTGGCATCCAGAGCTGCTCTGCCAAGATGCTCCTCGTCTCCATTTCAGGATCCTAAAAGGAGTGTGTGGAGATCCTGGAGTGTGTGTGAGCATGTCAGGACACCCCTCAGAGTGTGTGTGTATACACAACAGCAGACAGCCACTGCTCATGCTGATCCTCTCTTCATTAGCAAGTATTAATACTCGACAAGACTATTACTTTACTACTACTCAGACTATTACTGTACTATTACTGTACTATTACTGTACTGTTACTGTACTGTTACTGTACTGTTACTGTACTAGTGTTATTTAACGCATGATTAATCTGTTCCTCTGCCTGAACACTGATAGACTCCTCAGGCAATCATCACACACTCTTCATGTCGTTCTCTAGTGTATTTATATGTGCTTGTAGATTGTTTATGATGTTTATGCAAATACACACTGCTCTAAAGAATAAACCCAATCATCCACAAATCATCTCGTGATATTGTATTGATATTGCAATATATATCCTAGAAAAGGTTGCTATGTTAGACTTTACCAATAATAATAATAATAATAATAATAATAATAATATCAGTGATTTACTTCATTTACACACAAAAAAACAAATGATATAAGCAGAAATCATTTTAAATGCATTACAGATGAGAGAGTAGTGCAGATGAGTGAGTAGTTACTATTCCTGTGTTCGCTAATACTGTAAGTTGCTCAAGCGCTGTTATTATTCCAGTAAAACAGCAGATAACTCAATAACACTGTCATGCGATTATCTTGCGTTCAGATTCCTGACGTCTGAACTCTGATCAGTCTTATGAGTCACTGAACCAATCACTGGATGACTTCAGAGAGGCTAAAACAGCATTGGAGAGGCTTTTCATTCAGATAATTCCGCTGGTTATTCAGTCACATGATCTGAAGAGGCTACATCACGTGTGTTTATTGGGAATGAATTTGATGAATGCGTTTCTCACAAATATCTGTGCAATAATTGAGGGCAAAAGTATTTTATGTTTTCAGAAATGCGCACAAAATTATTTAGAATGGATTCATAGCTTAAAACAAATTCATTTAAATAGAATTTAGATTATTGTTATAATGTAATCTATATTACATAGTAATAATAATAATAATAATAATAATAGTAATGATAATAATAATAGTAATAATGTATATATGTTATATATATATGTTATAATTGTTGTAATGTAAAAAGCAAGCATGAGTTTCCATTAAGCTTTTTTTTATTAAATATGCCAAAATGAGCCTAAAATATGTGGATGATGCAGACGTTATGATGTCGTACTGTTTCATTTAAATTCAGTTATAAAAGCATTTTTTTATTTAATGTAAATATGTGCATTATTATTTTTGAATTAATAGTGTTTATTTTTACATAAGATCAATTAATAGATAAAAGATAAGACATTAATATGACAGCTCTCACAGCTGAGTTAGCGAAGTGCTTCATAGGATGCACAGACTGAAATAATATACTTGCACTTATTTAATCATTTGTATTTATTTCTTATAATTTACTGTCAGCAGATGGAAAAAAATACTAAAAACTGAAAAAAGATGGAAGGTTTTGAAAACTCTAATGTTGTTGTGTGTCTCTGTAAATGTGTGTAAATATATATTTATTCAGTTTGTGTTCATTTCAGCAATATTATTGAATAATATGCAAATGTTTGTATGATTTATTTACAGGACAGTTTATAAAGTAATATTTTCTGTATTTTAGTAGATATATATCAGCTGATAAATGCTATTTTTAATGTTGTACTTAGCTCTCCATTAAGAAAATTTGACACGATTTTAACAATAATATGTTTATGATCTCTATTATTACTGGCATTGTGATTGTGAAATCAGCTGTTCGCTATATACATTTGCCTTCTGTTTTTTTAGCAATGATTTCTTTATTAATATTAATGGGATAATATATCAGCCTCCAAATCGATATTGAGTACTCAATATTGAATTATTGATATCGAGTTAGCGGTATTGAGTTATAGGTATTGAGTTATCAGTATTGAGTTATCAGTATTGAGTTATAGGTATTGAGTTATCAGTATTGAGTTATAGGTATTGAGTTATCGTATCGAGTTAGCGCTATTGAGTTGTTCTACATCATTCTACATCATGCATTCCTAGTTTTTAGGCCTTTCATGAATTGTTCATTTCGACAATGTAAATATCTTAACACAAATGACTGCATTGACCAAATTGTCAATAGTTAAATCAAATAAATTAAGTTAAAATGCATTGGTCAGTTCACCTGCCACCTCACTTCATCTCTTCTGATGGCTCTTCTTGATTTGATTATTATTGTATTTGTGCTCTTGCGTAACACACATCAGCTCAGAGGTACACACTGTTCCTCACCGGCTGAAGTCATCGCTGAGTCATTTTCCAGGCTCCTGATTGGTCTGCTTCAGAAAAACTTTTTTTTTGCTCGGTGTCTTTGTGTCAGAACAGCGGTGACAAAGCAGTTGCGCTTCACAGGAAGACAATAGCAAGTGTGTGCTCTGCGTGTCAAAGAGTGTGTGTGAGTCACCGTTTCTGAAGCAGCACACACTGATATTCTGGAGAGACCTTACTGGGGAAACACTGGCTCAAAGACTCGCTTGACATCAGAAATATGTCTTAAAGGCACAGTTTACCACACAAATGAACAATTAATG
The DNA here is from genome assembly GCA_903798195.1 of Danio kyathit. Classification (NCBI taxonomy): domain Eukaryota; kingdom Metazoa; phylum Chordata; class Actinopteri; order Cypriniformes; family Danionidae; genus Danio; species Danio kyathit. Next base: position 124,188 of record LR812541.1, on the reverse strand, counting down.
CGGAAGGAGATAACTATAAATCTAAAGTAAAGCAATAGTTTACCCAAAGGTGAAGATTATTTCAACATGTACTCATCCACATGTGATTTCAAATGTGATTTATTTTCAGTTTGACATTAAAGTTAATTATAAATCAGTCATAAAGGGATAGTTCACCAAAAAAATTAAAAAAAATTGTACAACATTCAGATCTTTATGAGTTTCTTTACTTTTTCTTCTTCTTACTAAAGAAGACTCTAAATTAAACTGTAAATTAAAGGTCGTAGTTCACCCAGAAATGAACATTTACTCTAGCTTGAGTGGTTCCAGACCTTCATAAGTTTCTTTCTTCTGCTGAACACAAAAGGAGATAAGCTAAAAACCAGTAATCACGACTTCCACAGCAGGAAAAGCAAAGTCAATGGTTCCAACATTCTTCAAAATATCTTCTTTTGTGTTCAACAGACGAAAGAAACTCATAAATGTTTGGAACCACTCGAGCTAGAGTAAATGTTCATTTCTGGGTGAACTATCCCTTTAAACGTGCTCCAGTCAGTCAGGTCAGATCTGTAGATACACACGGCTGCTGTTTGTGATTTGTGATTTTGTTCTCGTCTGCATGATGTAAGGCTGAGGCGGTGCGTCCCATTGAGTCACTGGTGCCATGCAAATAATCTTAAAACAGCATGCAAACGTTATGTAAATCAGCCTGGCTTATATGAGTGTGGAATGTGCCATGAGGAAAGCACTGGAACATGTGCTGATACACACATCTCTACATCTCTGTCCTGCATCTTCCTCTGTCATCAGTGGAAATCAACCATCACTGATTTACACAGCAGGAGTTATGGAGTTATTGACTTATTATTTCCACTGGTCAGCTACAGTCTTAATCATACACCAGAGGTTTTAATAGTTCAAACTGAGCTGATGTAGTTATGTTCTGTGTTTTGATTCTCATTTAACACGTTTAGTGCTTCTGTTGTCTCTTATTATTAGTGTGGACATTTATTTTTTATGTAAGGTTACATCATTGGTTGTTTATTAATCTCTTTTTACAGTTAATTATTTAAAATTTAAATGCACTAAATGAATGAGACTTTTGTGTAAAATAACCAAGTTTAATAACATAATAATAATAATAATAATAATAATAATAAATAACAATAATAATAATAATAAAATAACCTTTTTTTAAATGATAATCTTAATAATAGTAAACATTTGACCAGTTGTGTAGTCAGTTGTGTATGATCCTAATGTAGTGTTTGTGTGTGTGTGTGTGTGTGTGTCTGCAGGCTCAGTGTGGTCCCCCGAGGGCCCCGTCCCCATGGACCTGCGTGTGGGAGAGCGTCTGCTGCGGCCGGGCTCGGGTTCAGACACGGCCTTCCTGTCCCCGCTGCACCCTCAACTGCTGATCGGATACAATACACAGCACTGTTCCCAGTACAGCCAGCAGCAGCTGCAGCGCATACAGGTGCGTCATTACACACTGATCCCAGAACAGAACATCACCACACACTGATCCCAGAACAGAACATCACCACACACTGATCCCAGAACAGAACATCACCACACACTGATCCCAGAACAGAACATCAGCCACCCCTTTCCACTGCTCTCTGATCAGTCACGCTGTCTCGTCTCCTCCTCACAGCAGTACAACATGGAGCAGCATCTCCAAGACCAGGAGCAGGCCAAACAACAGC